>ML685814.1:1807980-1897938 GCA_007922175.1 Pelusios castaneus
GTGGGATTGTCTCCCACGAAAGCTCATGCGATAAATAAATCTGTTAGTCTTTAAAAGTGCCACAGGACTCTGTTGTGTTTCTGCCATAGTTCAGTTCTCCAACTCCTCCAGTCACAGGGCAAGACAAGTACCCTTCTCTAAGCCCTGCCAGCCCTAAAGGTTAGTGATTGGCACACCCCAACCCCCAAGCCCGCTGAGTATCACCCTGGAACATCCAGTCCCTGGCCCATTGCACACTCTCAGACATCAATCTGCTACTTTCAGAGAAGCAATATTCTCCAATTTATCAGTTTTATCTCAGATCACTGTTCCATTTCACACACAGCACTTAGATAAGTCTATAGTGAAATCAAGAATAAGTGATAGTGATCAAATAATAACCAGAAATAGTATTGGGAAAAAATGGTTACATGCAAGATAGAATAATAATATGCCTTCTAGAGCCTAGACTTCATTAACAAGATACTCTCATGTCCAATAGAGTATTGATCACCCAGAATCTATGTTGCGCTTTACAGTCAGGCTAGCTTTGACCTTCCTTTCACGAAACAGACATGCTGCCAGTTTGGCTTCTACGTGAAGGATTCAGCGTGTCCCTTTCCACTCCAAGATATACTGGACCAATCCTTTGTGTTTATTCTTTCTTCCTGTAGATTTCCTCTCTTGTAGATTGCACACTCTCTCAATTCACACCTAATTCAGTAGGCAACTAGGCATATAACATGTGGCCAGAGAGGGAGATATGTGTCAGCTACCTCCTGCCTGAAAGGAACATCAAGATAAGTCACCTTTCTGGCCTTACGGACAATATTTTTAGTATAGATGCGTAAGTCCTTAAATATTATCCCTACATACATTTCACAGTCATTATGACGACCAATGGGCTACTGGCTTTTGGTACAGATCTCACATGCCACCCTTTGGTTAACTATTATGCAGATATCTGACTCGGGGAATCCCTGTATAATCCTATTTGACACCTGAGCTCTCTGCCATTTGGCACCAAGCGGTCCCTGCTCACATAGCATTGAAAAGATTGTTCTTCCATAATTTCTGACCCAACTCCAATGAAGAGTTAACAGCAACATCAGGAAAGAACATATTCTCTTACTGCCTGCCTCATCTCTCTCTCTGTTTTTAGATTCCCCATTTTTGTACAGCAGGAAAGAGGAGGAGAGTCAGGAAGTGCTTCTCCTCCACATCCTTGCTGATGCATTAGCTAGTGTTTTGCCAAGTTATCAAAGCTCCTAATAACTAGTGGTTGGAGTGCTTGACTTCCTGCCCTGTTTCTGTGGTCAAGATGCCTCAGTCTTTAGCCAGGGCAGGTAGGTGGATCAAGTCCCACCAAAACCCAGCTCAGGGCCTTGTATACATCAGCCCTTGAGTAAGAGAACTACCAGCAGGGAGTCTACATCCACTGCCCTGGGCTACTTCTTATTGTTGCCCCTTCGGTTTGGGGCATGGTCTCCATGGTCCAAGTTCTTGTGGTGACTTGTCTGTAGTAGTGCCCTCTACTGGACCTCGGATGGCATCCTAGTCCCAAGTTCTAGTGTGGCAGGGTCAGGACCCCAACAAAGTCACTATGGTAATGTCACCCAGGTTCCTGTTAGGCCGGGTATTCCTAGGCCTCTCTATCAGTCTTTTTTGGCCAGGAAGAGAGGGCTTAGTTTTTGGTGCCCACCTCAACTGGGCAAGCTGGTGATCCTTCTCTCGGAAAGGAGGCAGGAAGCGCCTGCTTCTTCACCAGTCAGCCCCAAATTGAGCCAGACTCCCTCCTTTTCTTCTCCCTGGATGCAGGTAATAACAGGGCTGAGCTAGCTGGCTCTTTTTAACCCCTTCTCTGCCGGTGAGCATTTTCTTTGCTTCACCACACTTCTCAGAAAGACTCATATACAACTTCATACATCACAGCACTGGGAAGGGTTTCCTGATATTCAGCCAAAATTGCCCCTGTAAAGTTGCCCCATTCCTCCTAGATATACCTATGTATGACATCCTAATTAACTCCTACCCACTCTTCATCTTTAACACTCTCTTCAGTTATCTGTAGAATATTGTCAGAAGAGAAGTTGTTTTGCAAGTATAATTATTGCGTCATATGCTTAAATCTGATTTTGCCATAAGTTCCAGATACAATGTTTACCATATATATCACAGAGCTGTGAAAATTGGTCTTTGTACAGTTTGAAGTTAAAAGGTTGAATGTTATGGGGAAGAGGAGCAAGAGATGGATAAAACAGAGGTTGTGGATTTTCATTTGTGGACATACAACATGATAGCTGTTCCAAACACAAAGCAGTTTCATATATAACCACTGAATGTGCCTTTTATGAGTATTTGAAGTACAATGATGTCTGTATATTTACATGCATTTGTTACTCTTTTGCTAAATATATATTTGCAGACAAAAACGACACTAAAATGGAGTTAAGATTGACAGTACATTTCAGTAATTTAGGGTGAACTACATTACAGAAATGTTGTAATTATCCCCAAACAAGTATCATAAACCTAGGAAATGCAGCACTAAGGTGAAACTTAAAAGAAATCTAGACATGGTAAGGTATATGGAAATAATTTAGGACATCTAAACAACTCTGCTCTGTTATAAAATGAGGGATTTTTTTTTAATTTAATGTCTTTAAAAATCAATTTAAACTAATCTAGGAGCATGCACACATACTAAAATAGTCAAAATTATTATTACCATTAACTCTTATATAGCACTTTTTGTCCTTACAGCTCAGTGATTTACAAAAGATCACTATATTATCCCCATTTTAGAGTTGGGGAAATGGAGGCACAGAGAGGTGAAGTGATTTGCCCAAGGTCAGCAAGTCACTAGCAGATCCAGGTCTCCTTAATCCCAGCCCAATACTCTATCCATTAACCTATAAGATAATAGAAACCATTCAACTTTTATCATTTATCATAATGAAACATTTTCATAAGATTGAAAAAAATATTTTGAAATAGTGATTACTTTTTCACCCCACATTGTGATGAAACCAAATTTCACAATCTCAGCATGTCCCATGGAATGGTAATTCCAATTTTTGGCTAGTTGAAGGGCTTCTCACTGGGCAGAGTTAAGGTTGTTTGGGTACCCTAATGTACATTTCCGTATGTTAAGAAATTTGGATTTTTTTCAAATCTAAACTTAATGATACATTTTCTCGGTTCATAATGATTGATTTGCAGATAATTACAATATCTCTGTAGTGTAGTTTACTAGAGCTTTGCAGCAAAAGAAGATTTTGAGATTTCAAAATTTGGTTTTGTTCCAATTTGGAACAATCCCCTCAAAATTTCAATATTCTCCACAAAACTGTATTGAAATGTGATTCTCTCACATCTAAGCAGCTAAACGGCTAAGCATCGTCACAGCTAAGCAGGCTGCCCCAGAGCTATAGCTGCAGAAAGCCTAGGCTTCTCAGCAATCTGCCAGGTGGGCTGCGAAGGACCCAGGCAGACAAGATGGCAGGAAACCAGGAATGTTCCTATAGAAATCTGTCTGGTGAGCAAAGTATTGATGGAATCCTGCCTGGTTGCCAGAGGAACTTCAACAAAATTGTGCCATCTCTCAAAACATTTTAAATCAGACCAATATGCAAATACTGATGAAAAATGTTTATCCCCTAGTTCACCCTAAATTTCTCACATGCACTGTGTTCCTCATCTCCAATGTATTGCAGTTTTTGTCTGGAGACTTATATTGAAGCTTTTTGAGCAATTTGACAAGAATACATTACCTCCTTTTGCTTCCTACACCAATAAACATTAGTAAATAATGATTAAGAGCACACACACCCCACCTTGTTTCAGAGTTCTGTTTCTGTAATTCTAAACATTACAGTATTTATAAGATAAGATTCAGTTCTGCAAAACTAGGGTCAGAACCTGAGTGGTTAATGTTTGACAAGGAAATTCTTTCCCTTCTCAGATACTACATATTAACTAAAATCAACAAGGTTTCTTCCTTTAATTAGCTTCCAAGTTCATTTAAGCAAGTAAAGTTAAACATTATAGTTCCTGTAAGAGTAAAATATTTCCATTATTTTACTAGGTGTGATGGAGGAGAGGAAAAATCCCCTTTTTCACACTGTTCTTCTGTGTATGATAGAAAACTCCCACTGGTGACTCATGTCGTATGACAAGCCTGTGTAAGTGATGACTGACTTTCACAGATTGGGAAAGTATGGGGCTTTCCACAGAATATTGCTGCTTTCTCAGCACTTCGCATGGAGATCAGCTATTGGTTTCTGTTAATTGATTTGTGTCAAACCTTGGGCAGTAGAGGGACCCTAGAAAGCACCTAATACAACAGAAATAGTGTATAAAATAGATGTGCTGGTGGGCTGTGGAGCTGAGCTTGAATGAATAGGGAAAGTTGTTGGTAAACTGGAGGAATGGCAGGGTTGTAAGACAGTGAGTTTCTGAACTTCATGAATACACACTGGGGATACTGGACCACCGAAACTATTGCAGGCCGGAGGCTGCACCCTATTGCAGCTTCGTGTCTTGCAGGATTCTGACTGGCTTGAACATCTGTGTTGGTTCCTATGCAAAGCCGATTTCACTGTAGCTAATGTAAAATTCCTTGCTCTTATAAAATATACAATACTTTACACTAAAAGCCTCAAATACTGTAGCTGTCAATCATGGTATTGCAGGATTTGGGGATGTTTTAGTACAGTAGAAAATGCTGTCATATTCTCTTAGCATAGTACTTCTGGGGGGCGGGGGAGAACTCAGCTAGGAGAAATTGAAACCTTCTGTGAGTTCCAAGAGTGAGCTTCTGAATTCCTGCTAATATCTGCTTTTGATATTTACAGAATTGTAGGCCTACCATGCCCACACTGAAGTACTATTGGAGTGGGACTGGGAGCTGTGAACATATGGTACAACTCCATGTGATGTGTTGTTTAAAATAATGCCTTTTGAAATATTTTCCATGGTTGCATGGACCTAATCCCTGCAGTCCCTGACTGTTTTGCCTTCAGAGAAACAGTAACAACCTGTCCTTTGTAAAGGACATTGTACCCTTAAATCCCAGTGGCACAACTCAGTTGTCATATGCTTTGAGATGTTCTTCTCCCCCCACCACTCTCCCACTGGATGATGGGACAGAGATGTCTTTGAAGAGCTGGTTGATAGTGTAACCGTGTATCATGCCCCAGATCAGTGGTTTTCAAACTATGGGTTGGGACACAGACCCTCACGTACTGAGTCGCGGCACGCCCGGCTACCACCACCAAAAGACTGGAATGTATTGCTAAAGATGTAATTGTTGGGTAGGAAAGCAATAATGATTGTTTTTAAACTGGGTCCCAAGGGAAAAAAAATGTGAAAACCACTGCGCCATATTATTAGAAAAGTGAGAGATAAAGTGGAATTTCAAAATCCATCATTAGAGGAGACGAAAAGACTGGCAATAAACTTTTTTGGTGACTTTTCCCCTTCTTCAGACTTGGCTTTATCACTTCTGTGCATATGTCTTCACTGCAGAGTTAAAACAAATGATCTACACTGGAGTTAACCTAGCTCAGGTGAGAGTAGCTACATCATGAAATAAAACTCAGGCTGCACAGAGGGAGTGTGTTAACAGATGATGAATTGGGACACACACACAGGTCAACCAACTCATACTAAAAGCACCACCACTTGGATTAAGAGGTTTTGTGAATGGATGGGACTCAGGTTAGGGGGAACACAAATTAAGGGCTAGACTACACTAGAAATGTTATATCGACACAGCTTCACTGATGCAGCTGCCCCACTCCAGTGCGTCTGGTGAAGACGTTCTATGTTAGCGGTTCTCCACCATTGTGTCAGGACACAAAAAAGTGTGCTGTGAAGAGCCGGGAGGTGTGTCACAGAAAATTGGCAGCTCAGCTTGGGGACCCTGCCACTCAGCGCTCTCTGTTGCCCTCAACAGCCTGCCCCCTCCTGCACAGCACAGGCAGCATCCAGTACCAGATGAGTAAACGGGCTAAGGGGCTAAAACCCAGAGATCCTGGGTTGGGGGGTGGGCGGCACCACCTGCCCCACAAAAATAAACCTGGCCCCATCAAGCCTGAGTACCAGCCTGCGCTGGCTTGACTCTGCCCCCACCCAGGTCCCAGTGTGTCGCAGCCTTTCAAGAGCTCCCAGCCCAAGCACCACCGCCACCAGCAGATTGTAGTGTGTCACGAAGGGAAACATCATATGTTAGGTGTGTCATGATAGAAAAAAGGTTGAAAACCACCGTTCTATGTTGACAGGAGAGAGCTGTCTCATTAGCCTAACAACTCCACCTCCACAAGATGTGGTAGCTAGATCAGCAGAAAAAGCTCTTCTGCTGACATAGCACAGTCCACACAACAGTAAGATTGGTTTTGTTGCAGGTAGGGATGCCCAGAGACGGGCCGGGGTCAGCAACAGTGGGTTTGTTGCCCGGAGTGCGTAGCACTAATAACAACACCGGGGTGGAGAAGCACACTAAGTTTATTTGAGATCTTAAGCAGGCACAGGGAAACAGGCACGTCTCAAATCATGCGCACCCCACCCCTGTTGCAGTAACCCTTATATAGACAGGTTGTTTACTTCAATACTTTTTTTCTTGTGAACAGTGGAAATACTTTCCCCCTTCTCTTAGAGAGCAAACTTTGACCGATTTCCACTTGTAGTTTCAAGGCTTGTTATCTGCTTTACTTCTTGGAATTGAGCGATCTCTCCATATGGTCACTGGTTGTGTCTGAGTCTGGAGCAAAGGGGCTTCATCGGCACTCATGGCCTTCCACCCCCTCAAGTTACCCAGTAACAAATACCCAGATGCAGCCAGGGGCACCCACTATAAGTCAGGTCACCAACAGTTTAATGTCCATAATTCAGGGGGTGTAATCACACCCCTGAGCGATATAAGTTATACTAGCATAAGCGATAGTGTGTACAAGCCCTGTAACTAGAATTAAATCTGCAATGAAGACACCCCTCCATTTGGTGGGTGTTTAAAATAGAAATGAGTGACACTTGTCAATCAAAAGTGTCAAGTTCCAGGCCACAAGTCTCTGCATCTCACCCTGAAAACAACAAAAGACAGCCCAGTGGAGGTTCTGAGGAGGGACCTTAGTGCTATTTCCTTTCTTTCCTACAGGAGTCTCCCGTATTGGAGCCAGGGAAATGGGTTTCAAAGGAGGAATATGCGATTTTTGCATAGTTTTCTTTTCCTGAAATAAAGCAAAATTTAATCCTTCCCAATTTAAAAGTAAAACTGAAACGAAGTTTTATGATGCCCTCAGCTAGAAACCAAAACCACTGAGTTTCTTAAAGCTCTGTTTTAGTATACTCCCATCTGATACATATCTTTATCCCCATTTTGCAGATGGGTAATCTGAAACACTAAATTACATATTTCAAAAGTGGCTTTTAATTTTGAGTGCTTCAGTTTTTTGTACCTAAAATAGTATAAATCGGGCAACCAAAAATCAGAGCACTCAGAATTAAGGGGACAAAATCAAATTGAAATCAGATCAATGAAAATATGATTGAGTCATTTCAGGTCTACACCTGCCCGTAAACTCCCCTGTTAGTTTGTGTGTGTGTGATTTTACAATCACATTTTAAAGAATGTTTCTCCCTTTCCTATTGCTGTATGAAAGACCCACATAAAGAAAAGGGAAATATACCAACCATGCAAGGCAGATAATCACTTTTCCTATCAGCACAGTGCTGTCAAATGCACAAAGCAAATAAAACTAAGGAAAAAATTCTTTTCCTCTACAATTTTTTCCAGCTAAGGTCATCTTAAGTCTCACTTGTAACAAAGGCAGGTAGAACAGTTAGTTACAGACAGAACTGGTTATATTTAAGTTAACAATTTCCCTTTAAAGGTCATTTTTTAAAATATGTACCTTGATGACTTACTAGAGGTCACTCAATGACTTGGTATCAGAGTTAGAAATAGAACCCAGACCTCTTGAATCCCTCTTCTGTGCCTTGCCTCCCCATACAACTAGGTCACGTCAGCCTCAGATAGTGCACTGAAAAATTGATATAATCTACAAGCAAGAGAAATGCTCATTCTCGACTCAACGACCTGCTTTGCATCCCACTTTCTACTCTCTTAATTAAGGTTCAGAGCAAACGTAACATCATGAATATGAGATTATGAAAAGTTAATAGTTTTGTAAGAAAAAACAGAACTGTGAATGGAAAACAGCACTTCGCCCTTTACTTTTGCTGCATTTGTCTGGGCATATTTCTATGTAGAATTTGCACGTTGTCTTTTTGACTAAATATTGGAACAGTTTATACACACTCCTAACGACATCCTGAAGAGACAGCATCATATTATGTTAGCCGGAGCTGGTGACAATGTCCATAGTTAAGGTGGCAAACATTCTCCTTTTATAAGACAGTTTTCTTACAACTGTTTCATTAAGAAGCTCTCACCCCTCCATCTGTTCAAGCATGAACATCACCAAAAAGTCAAGGATGTGCCTTTTTTCCATCCCTGTGAAAAATCTATTCAAATTGGGCCAGGTTATAAACCTGTAAAGAAATCACAATATGCACATGCTCAGTAGACTCTGGTTAGAGCTGGGCAGCTAAATTCTCTGAAGACTTCCTCTGTACTAGCCATGTTGCAGCCTAGGGCTGAATAACTGATCTGGACTTTGCCTGCAATTGCTTCTTCTGCAGTCAGTGTATGCTGTGGCACAAGGCGCTGGTGGTGCTGAGAGGATAGACACTATCTATCCTGTGTTCTCAGGGCTCACGCTGAGGGTGCCCAGGAGAAGGCCAAAGATGGCTGAGTGGAATGCAGAGGAGCAGAGATGAGCTATGATAAGGATAAGCCCAGAAGAGATATGCAAGCTTGGGGATTCCATACTAAGGAAGGGAGAGACAGCGTGATGGAGAAGGAAGGGTCTGAAGCTACAAGATCACACTTCCTTCCAAAACCTGAAATAGAACTCAGAATTTTAATCTCAACCTCAAAATTCCTTTGCTGCCTAGCAAATAATTGTAAAACCCACTGGTAAAGTGTATGTCTCATCCCCCACTATTGGCTGGTCCACACAGAGAACAACAGCCATCTATTTCTGTCAGTTCCATTAACTCCAGAGACAGAGGTCTGAGTTGTGGATCTTGCTGATGAACCATGTAGGGAACAATATGGTTCTACGTGATGGAATTTATGGTTTTTTCCAGGTTTTTACATGCCTACACCCACGCCCATGTGGAAATTGCCATAAAGCAAGAAGATTTTGTATATAGAATGAGTCAGAGGACCATCAGACCCACAAAGTTATTAACCAACTAGTTGATATTAAGTAGGTTATTCCAAAAGGATTTTTGCACCACTTAGAAGTGTAAAAATGTGTTTTATACATACGTACATACACACACACACACACACACTCACGCATGCACATGCTCAGATATGAGAATATGCAGAGTTTCTTTAAAACAGCAACTACCATGTTGTGCGCAGCTCCATGTGCTATTTTATGTAGATTATGTAATGAACTAATTTTCTTATTTGCATATAAACCATGAATTTATGTGCATTATACTTGACTCTAAGCTGTTGTAAATTAGGACACACAGCTGCACTTAACGTAGCAGTTATAGCTGGAAGAGAGGATTTGATTTTTGTAATGTATAACAATATGGTCAACAAGCAGGGTTTGAGGTTCCATTGTGCTAAGCACAATACAACAACAGTTTTTGGTCACTCCTTACCTGACATGGATTTGAACCTGGTGTGAAGATGAACAGTTCTGTATCCCACTCTAAACCACCCAGTCCCCCTCACTACCAGAAAACAGCCCATTGTTGAGTTACATCTATATTTTTTTGTAGAATATTTTGAGACTGAGCCCATGAACCCCTCCCAGGAAATGAATAAGACTGAAGAGACAATTAGCTGGCTGGCTGGAGCCTGCCTCAGTGGACACTGAAGACAGAGACTTCTTCCCTCACCTCAGGAAGGCCTTTGACTACATCAGGCATTCAGACAGTCCCCAAAGGGTTGCTGCTCAGCCACACTACACTCCTTCACATTACTTCCTTCTAATAACTATGAGCAGACTTATTTTTCCTACATTCTTGCTCTTGTGCAACACTGCTTGCATTATTTATTTCTATTCTGGCAGAGGATCTTTAAAATAAAGTCCCTAAAAGTATAGGTTGAGGAAAAGAATTTAAGGAGCGCTTCACCCCTATTTATATCCTTGTAATCAGTCTTTGTTTAACAAGACTGTACAGTTCTAGTAGAATAGCTCTGAAGTTATGTATAAAGAATGGGATTTAAATGCTAAACCTTTCCCCAAACCATTTAACCTAATTATAATTAACCTAATGTCTTTCCATTTAGTGTATAACCTTTGTTGACAGCTGGAGATAATTTGGCAAACAGATGTATTAGCTAGAATGGTCAAACATAACAAAAGCCAAAAGACAAGTGAGAGCCTACGCATATATAAATATTTATAGGAATAAACATCACTGTCTGATGGCTATGGAAAATAAAAATAGCTCAAATAACATTTTACAAGTGATACTTATATTTGTTCCTTTATTGTCAGAGAATTAATAGCCATGAAGCTCATGAAGACAGTATATTTTGCAGAAGAAAATCTGCTTATAATTTATTTTGGAGGTTTTCCTGCTTCCCTCACATTCATGAAAATTACTCTGATTTCACAGACAACCTGTCTATTTGAAATAAGACCTATCCTAAGGTAAAGTGTGGTGAATTTAACTCAAAAATAGTCCTGCTCGCAAATGAGAACCGTGCAGGAGGCACTTAACACCTCACAGGATCTAAGCCCATACAGTTAACTCCTAATGTTTAAAACATTTGAATCTTTCATCATCTGGATCCATCAGAGCTCTGTTGGTCAGTGAGAAGAAGAATGGAGGTCCCTAACAAATAATAGCACAGGGCTTTCACTGCCGACTCTATTGAAAGATACTTCTTGAGGACTGAATAACAGCTTTCATAGCCCAGAAGTCTCTTTCTCATCTATAGAATAGTATGTTTCTGACTGTGGAAGTTGTGGGACATTGCTACTCCCTGAGCCTAGGGTGAGGCATCTGTGTGTGAAATAAATTTTTGATACAATTTGGGGCTACACAGTTCAGGTTTATTACAGAGAAACCATGTAATTTGTTGGAATGCCCAATCAGACTGGGGAGACCAAGCGACCTGCAGAGGAGCTGGTTTTTTGTTGTTTATTTTTTTAAAACAAGATCAATAAGGAGAACTGCTTGAGAGGCAAACTCGGGTACAAGTCTCCTATAATATCCTTAACCATTGATGAGCTGCAGCACCTGGTCTATTAGTCTTTGAAAGGTTGCTGGGCTCTGTGTAAACAAAAGGACACATTAAACTGAAAAAGGCCTACAGGTGCCAAGAAGTCTGTCTTTGCCTGGGAATCTGAGAGGGCAGGATCTACCAATAACCTTTGGTTAAGTCTAACGAAGTTTGAGATCTTTGGGTAGGTGCAAGTCTCAGCACAGGAGCACTAGCCACAGTCAGAGTGCATTGACATCTTTAGCTAGTGCAGCTCAATCTCGAGGGGAACCAAGAAGGGTCATATGACTTCCTTCATTAGCAAGTTTGAGGTCTTACCCTATTGGACAAAGTGACACCTGAGATAATTGCAGTCCACCATGAGACATTCTCACAGCATCTGTTTTGATTTCCCACAACAATAAATATATGATTAAGCCTTCTTGAATGGTCAATGAAGGCCTCCTTCTCCTTAGGGCACCAGCCCCTTGAGATCTCCCGCGAGGTAGGAGTTCTCTCTATTAAGTAGGTCCTGAACAGTAGGTGCCTCCTTGTTCCAGGGGCATCAAAAGCTGGCCCAACTCCAATGACCTTTGAGTAACCAAGGGCACCCTCACACTGCTCAAGGCCTCTGCCTCCAAAAACCTTTCCATTATTTCTATGGCCTCTGAGACTGCTGCTAGGCAAAACTGATGGACCCAGGTATATACTGCTATGAGGAGAATTTTTAAATACTGTTCCACAACAATGACCTCCATCAGGTTGCCCACTTCCTTGGTTTCCAGGGTTGGTGGCCAAATCATGGAGTAACCAAACCATGGAGCCCAATGGGCGATGACCCTTGGGCAGCTCCCTTTTTTGGAACAGTTTCTAATGAAACTTCCTAAGATAGACCTCTGGAGAGAGTCCAACTCTATCTAACATGGCAGATTTTAGAATGGAATAAGACTGGGCTTTCTCTGCACTTAGGGCCCAGTAAGCAGTGTAGACCTCTCCCGTCAGAGAAGAGGCAAGCTAAGGGGTCCAGAAGCTCCTCTCTAAGGCTATGTCTATACTGAGGAATTTAGGTCGACTTTACCAAGTTGACTTTACTAAGTTGACTTTAAGTTGACCTTATTAAGTCGACTTAGAGAGTCCACACATGACTCTTAAGTCAATTTAAACCTGGCCTTACTAAGTCAACTTAGAGAGTCTACACTATACTCTCTTAGTTGACTAGTTAGGTCCAGGAGGAGGGAGGCTCCTTTGGAGCCTTGGCTCTCCAGGAGATGGAGGCTTCTCCTGGGGAGACAGAAAGCCCCAGAGTGGTCCGGGAGAGAAGGGAGCATGGAGCTCCCTTCTCGCCCAGACCACTCTGCTCCCTTCTGGCTGGGACTGCTCAGGACACGGGCAGAAGGGAGCCCCACGCTCCCTTCTCTCCGGGACCACAGCTGCGGCTCCTTTCTGGCTGGGACCGCACTCCACTTGCTAGGGAGCCCCCGGGGGCTCCCCCAGCAGCTGGAGTGCCGTGCCAGCAATTGCCAGCGCTCCAGCTGCTGGGGCGCGGCACTCCAGCTGCTGGGGAAGCCCCAGCGTGAGCGGTCCTGGGGAAAAGGGAGCCGGGACGAGCTGCTAGTGGCTTGTCCTGCGGAGAGCCAGTGCCACGCGGGATTTGCTCTCCCCTAAGTCGACTAAGTTGACTTAGGGCATCCACACTGCTTAAGTTGACTTAAGAAGTCGACTTAAGCATTCAAGTCGACTTAAAAGTAGGTCTTATTAAGTCGACTGTAAATTTCCTTTAGTCGTCTTAAGCAGCAGCTTAAGTTGACTTAAGGAAACGCCAGTGTGGACGCAGAGTAAATTAAGTCAACTTAAGCCTTCTTAAGTCGACTTAATTTACTAGTGTAGATGCACCCTAAGCTAGCGATGGCCGCTATCTGCTCAAAAATTGTCAGGAATATTCAGGGTCACTGGAATTAGTCAATTTGGTTAGGGTGGGGCCTACTCAGCAGGGAATAGCTTTATGGAATTATTCAGAAGACCTTGCATGAAACCTTGGCCACCTCAATCTGGAACTAGAGATTCCACTGCTGATCAGGCATAAAAATAAATGAGTGGGCTGCCCTCCGTACACTCCCTCATGGACAGGGTACCTCTGCACTGCCCTGCTCTTTCTTATTTTACACAGTTACTCATCCAATCACCCCCTTATTGGGGTCTGTATTCATACAAAGTAAATTCAAAAATAAAACTCAAAGGCCCAAAAATCTGCTCCAGGGCCTGGCTCTTACCTCAGAGCCTGGATGAACAAAAGGGTTCCTTCACAGAGTGCTTTTATCAGTTCTTAGAAGGTGACCCACTCTGGGGTTCAATTTGCAGCTATCCTCCTCAGAGGCGATTCCCCTGCAGACTTCCCAGAGACCTGCTTCAGCTCTCTGACATGGAACCAACTGTCTGAGGATCCCACTCAGTGCCAGGTGTCTCTGGTTGGCTCATTTTGCAAACCTGCTGCAGACTTCAAGTCTCCGGCTAGCAGTTCCCTCATTCTCTCTGTTCTCCCACAGGTTCCTTTGGAAACTTTCAGCCAACCTCTTTCTTTAAATCCAAGGAGATTAGTCATGCATTTAGCTGTAAGCTAAATGTTTTGGGGGCTTCTGTGACTATCATACCATGAGTAGTAAGGGGAGAAAGGAAGCTAACACATTCCATGATGCTGACAGGGTGTGGCCAGTTGGGTTGTGTGTCTCCCATCTTCTGAACACCTGAAAGTGTCAGCAGCAGGTGCAATGAGGTACCTGCAGTTCTTCTGCAAGGCAGCGGTAACCATGACAGTTTCCAAGGAAAATGACAAAGGCATATACAAAGGTCTGCACAGTGAGAGATCAGGAATTATTATGAACTAGCTACTTGATCACTCAAACCACAAAAGCAGATTAATGATATTAATCTAAAATAAAAGAAGTTTCATAGTGGGTGACTAGGAGGAAGTAGATTGCAGATTTTTATTTTAAAAAACTCTATTTTGAGCAACTCTGCAGATTCTTTTCCTCATTACTTGCACTGCAGAAATGCCTTGAGCTAACTATGTGAAGCTCTCCCCACTGTTGACACAAAAGAACATTTTGCATGGGTTCCCAGTGAATGAAGGTTTGTTTTGTGTAAAAAGCTTGTTCATCACCTAGGTGTCTTAAGAAGAGGCAAAACCCAGTTTTATTCTAGCTACAACCAGTGTAATATGTTGAAAGAGCAAGGATGAAGGGCAGGTCCATTGGAATCACATTTCATTAGCTTTGACATGTAAACATACTTTCACCTGAAGATTGTTGTCACAGGCAATGTAAACAGAGGAAAGGGCCAACTAAGCAGAAACAATCTAATGTGTTCTTTTCTTTTAATCACAAGATTATTATTAAATATTATTACATTAGATCAAGGCTGACACCATTTTTGAACTGTCAGTGAGCTGTTATTCTCAGACACCTGGAATCTGCATACAAAATTTATAAAACGTATTGATTATTCTCTTTGATATTTTGTTACTGCTACAGCTTCTAAATCATGATTTCTTTTGTGCAGCCATTGAGACATTTTCCCTAGATTTAGGTTTGCATTAGATACTCAGCTGGGTAAATGAGTGTAACTCCATTTGATTTCAATAGCACTCCATCAACTGAGGATCTGCCCTATCCCATCCAAGAGTCAGGCGATGTGACAGGGATGAGGTCACAGAATATAGTCAATTGTAATGAAAAGTTTGGAGTCAAGTTTAAGTCTTTAAAAGGGCAAAAAATTGACCCTTATAAAAACAATGGGAGCAGGGATTTTTTTTTTTAAAGACATTTAAAAATCCCATAATTGTTCTTTTTACTTTGCTTGCGCCTGTTGGTGCTCATACAACTCAAATGTTTTTCTTCTTCATTGCAGACTTTAAAACAAGGCTACGCAGAACTCAGTGCTAGGCTGGTGCTTCTATTGAGTAGACCCACTTTCCTGCACTAGTCTGACCTTCAGATTGTATCAGTCCCGCTTTTTAATCCCATGGTCATTATTTCAGAGTTTATAATAAGTCAACACACAGTAAAAGAAAATTCCTGTGAGAGAAAAGATTGTGGTCCTATTATAAAAAGCTTAAATTCCCCACCTGCTACTTGACCAGTGAAAAGCTTGGCTTCACCACTCCATTCCAGATTATGTAAAAGTATTTAAATCCTGAGTGACAGAATTTTCCTAAAGCTCTTGGGCTCTCCATTCGGCTGGGTAGAAGGTGGGGGAGGGAAACGCTCGGGAAGGTTGTTGAAAGTTGTCCTGTTATTCACCTCTTTGACTGAACAACAGCCATCTTTTTAGTCTGGAGATAAACAAGAGTAATTTACAAATATTCAGCATTAAAATATATATATATATTGGTTTAGATATTGTTGTCTCTCCCTTTCTCTCTATTACTATAGGTAGGCACCAGTGGCCTATTTACTTGGATCCTCACAAGGCTTCAGGGGAGGGCACACTGGCTCTGGAAATTGGTTTTTTCGTTTGCCAACCCTACTCAACTTAATATGTATCTAGGCAGGAGATTAAACTAAAAAGACACTATCATGTTTTTAGTAAAGCAAATCTTTAACTATCTCACTGAAGTTGTACAATAGTGAGGCACTGTCACCCTCTGTGGCATTTCAAAATAAGCTGTTTATCAAAAGAAACAAGAGCCTGGGATTCAGTAAAATGATGCAGTATGTTGCAACAGAGGCTGGTATTCTACACTACATGCCTGGTTCAAATCTGTTCATACACTATATTATTTTTCGAAAAAAAAATAGGGGACCTGATCCTGCTTCTACTGAAGAGGAATCACTAGGTTAAATTCAGTGGGAAGTGGCTTAAACCCATGACAAATTTTGCATCAGTGGCTTTCAATCTGCAGTCATCAGCCCCTGGGTGGTGGCGTTAACCCCCTGGAGGTCCGCTCACTATAGCTAAGATTTTCAAATTGGTCGTCACCTCCACTGGAGATTTTTTAGGGGTGTGCAAATGAAAAGAGGTGAAAAGCCACTCTTCCTCATAATCACAACTGATGTAAACCAGTCCCAGCAGGATTCAATAGAAACATAATGATTCATAACACATAAACAAATCCAATTCCAAAGGAGTAACCATGTTAGTCTATTGCAGAAAAACAAACAGAGTCCTGTGGCACTTTTAAAGACTAACAACTTTATTTATCGCATGAGCTTTCATGGGAAAAAATCCTGGTCTGATGAAGTGGGATTTTCTCCCATGAAAGTTCATGCGATAAATAAACAAATCTAAGTTATCATATTGCCTTATTATTGTCACCCTGCTACTCACTTCCCCTCATCTGGCCATTATTTATTTCTTCTATTTGTTGTATCTTATGTAAAATTACACAGTAAGCTCATTGGGGCCAGCACAACGGGCCAACTCCTGGACCCTCGTCTGGCTGCTTTACATTATTCAGGCAGAGCAAAGCAGCCAGAAAGCTTCCCTAATGAAGCAGCTAGAGATTCCCTTGTCATAGAGGACTGTCCCATTAGAGTGAAGCCACCATAGCCAGCTCCTCACCACTTGCTCCCAGCCCTCCACCTTGGCTTAAGAGCAGTCAGGAGCATGGTCAAAGCACTTTGCACGCTGGTGATTCTCAATCAGGGAATGGTCTCTTGGGGATTGTCCCTGATAGCGCAACTTCATGTCACTCAGAGCAGCCAAAGGACTGGACCAAAGACCAATTCAGCCCCCAGTCTGCCTCCAAACTGGACGAGCAGAAAGGCTAGTTGGGGCTAATTTCCTCCCTCATTCCTGCACCAAGTACAATTGATCAAACTTGAGAATCTGACCTAATTCTTTCTGCTTCTCTGTATAGTGCCCAGGAGAGTATTATCAGTACTTATAATAAATCTCAAATTTCTTATTAGTGTGGTGTCATGTGGCTGTCAAACACACACATCTCCCATAGCCTAAGCAGGTTTTAATAGGAGAAGGGCTAGAGATGCCATGCCATCCATTAAGGACTTTGTTATTGATTTTACATGTAGATGGGAAGCAGCATAAAATATAAATGACAAACCAATTTATCTTTCAATTCTAACATTTTTTCACAACCCCCCCCCCCCTCTTTTTGAAGAGGTGCAGTTTAAAATGCCTCCAACAAAATGCCAGGCTCCTAACTTAAATACAAGCAACAAGGAAAAAGGCACCAGGAAACAAGAACTCAGATGCAATTAAGTGAATTATCCCACTAAATCTTTTATTTAATGAAATTATGTTGTTAATTCTTAATGGCCTAGAGAATTTTCATAATTCACACAGCTATATTCACCATTTGCCTCATTAAATTTTGAATAACCAGCCTCTTCTTCCCTGAAATTTTGAGTAAGTTGGTGGGCAACTGTGACAATGATCTTTTAAAAAATGTGAACTTAATGGGTTCTGATACTTTGGCATCTTTTACCAGTGCGAAGTGCTGCTCTTTGCTATTGCTGAGATCTGAGGGTACTCAGCGTTTTGCAATACTGTACTCGATCATCCCTACTATAGCCTTCCTACAGCCTATTGGAATGTGAGAACAGTTCAGCAGTGAAGGTTTCAATCACTAATACTTGGTCATTTGGCAAATATTTGTATATAGGGATCAGAGCTGAATTATGGGGCCCTGGGCTGGCCACCCCTGTGGCCCCCCCAGCTGGGGTCCCAAAGCCCCCCTCCTCATTGCCCCCTGCCTGGGGCCACAGCCCCCCTCCCTTCCCCCCCCCACTGACTGCAGGCTGTGGGTGGGTCAGCAGTGGGGGGGAGGGGCTGGGACTAGAGGCCACTCTCCACTGTGCTCCCACCATGGCTCTGGCCCCACCACTGGCCCCAGGCCCTGGAAGCTGCACCACGCACCACGCACCACCCAACCATACCCCCAGAGCACAACGAAGAATCACCAAGTCACTCCACACCCAAGGGTGAACAACCTGGCCTGGGAGCAGGGCAGGAGAGCCACAGAGTGTGGCCTCTGGCCTCAGGGCCCCATGCCCCCCCAGTGCTGGCAGGTGCCCTCCCAGTGCCCCCTAGGCCTGGTCAGATCTGTGCCAGGCTAGCAGAGTTTGGATCACATAGGGTCCTTAGGGGCTAAAGCCTGGGGTCTCCCTTTAGACCAGGGCTTCAGCCCCTACAGCCCCTGGGTTGATCTGGCCCTGATAGTGATTAAAGACTTATTTCCGCCCCAGAATTGCATTTTTGTACCTTACACATTCATTTCTATTTTTAGAAACATTGATTTAATATATTAAAGAGCTTTTGAGAGGGAAAAGAGAGGGGAATGATAGGGAATTCCCAGTATGTATTATTAATCTTTCCCCTTTGCCCCCAGAATCTACTAACATTTCTGGCTATAATGATGCAACTAAAACTCAGAGGAAAAGGCCAAGGGGGGATCTTTGCTTGCTCTATAAATAAGAGGGAAACAGTAATTTTACCATCTCCAACTGGTGCTGCAGCTTGGTATTTTCTGAATATACATATGAGCAATGTTCCCGCTAAGGTTTGGCGGCTTGTGTGCAAAATTTTCAAGCCGTGTGCAAAACTTTTTCTGAATAAAATTTTTGTGTAAACTCACATGACAGAAATTATAGGCATTAATTGAAGTTAAAGTAATTGTAAATAGAATTAATTAATTGTGTTTAATTGAATTTGAATGAATTTTGAATTGAAATTTAATTTTTAAAACGGTTTTTATTTAAAATTAATTTTTTTAAAGTTTTTTTTTAAAAAGGAAGGAAGGAAGGAAGGAAGGAAGGAAGGAAGGAAGGAAGGAAGGAAAAGAGAGAAAAAGGAAGGAAGGAAGAGAAAAAGAAAGAGAGAAGGAAAGAAGAGGAAAGAAGGAAGAGAAAGAAGAAAGAGGAAGGAAAGAAGAGAAAAAGAAAAAAGGAAAGAAAAAGGAAGGCAAAGAAGGAAAAAGGAGAAAGAAGGAAGAGAAAGAGGAAGAAAGAAAAAAGGAAGGCAAAGAAGAGAAAGAAGGAAAGAAAAAGGGAAGCAAAGAAGAGAAAGAAGGAAAGAAAAAGGGAAGCAAAGGAGAGAAAGAAGGAAAGAAAAAGGAAGGGAGAAAGAAAAGAGAAGGAAGGAAGAGAAAGGAAGAGAAAGAAGGAAAGAAGAGAAAGAAAAAAGAAGGAAGAGAAAGAAGAAAGAGGAAGGAAAGAAGAGAAGGAAGAGAAAGGAAGGAAGCAAAGAAAGAGAGAAAGAAAGAAAGAAAGAGAGAAAGAAAGAAAAAAGAGAAGGAAGAAAAAAGGAAGGAAGGAAGCAAAGAAGGAGAGAAAGAAGGAAAGAAGATGAAACAGGAAGAGGAAGGAAGGAAGAGGAAAGAAAGAAAAAAGAAGGAAGAGAAGAAAGAGGAAGGAAAGAAGAGAAAGAAAGAAAGAAAAAAAGAAAGAAAGAAAGAAAGAAAAAGGAAGACAAATAAGGAAAAAAGAGAAAGAAGGAAGAGAAAGAGAAAGAGAGGAAGAAAGAAAAAAGAAGGCAGGCAAAGAAGAGAAAAGAAAGAAAGAAAGAGAAGCCAAGGCCGCTGGCAGGGGAGGACCCTACCGCGGCCCTGGGAAGCCGCCGGTGGGGTGGAGCAGACCCCAGCCCCGGAGGCTGATCCCGGCCCTGTGCTGGGAGGCCGAGGCCGTCGGATGAGCCCGGCCCCAGGCCAGGAAGTTGAGGCGGTCGGCGGGTGGGAGCCCGGGAGCCCGCCGCAGCCACCCCGCTGCCCTGGCCGCGTGGGGCAGGCGGGCAGGCCTGTGCACCTGAGCCGAGCCTGAGCCTGCCTGTCCCACCCTGGGGGCGGGGAGGGCCAGCCCAGAGGCCGGGCGCGGGCCGGGTCTGCCGCGGCAAAGCCGCAGCCCCGGGGGTCTGGAGGGAGCAGCGGGGGCTGCCGGGCTGCGCGGGGGTCCCTCAGTGCTGCACGGGGGGTACAACGGCCGCTGCGCGGCCGCGCACCCGCGCAGCTTAGAGGGAACACTGCATATGAGTAATTCTTCTCAGAGAGCCTGGAATTAGGCTGTCCCGAGTTCCCTTCTCTCCCACTGATGTCAGAGAACTTGCTGGCACCTTACACCTCATGGCATCAAAGTCTGAATGCTCATTAATCCAACTGATATCTTAAATGGAATGATCTTGGCACTTTAAGGTCAGTCCCCAGTGATCTGTGGCAACATTATCAGAAGAGCCATTCATCTAAGAAGTGAACTGACACTGAAATCTATCAGCCTTTCCCTTTCCAGAGTTCCTGCCAACATTGGTAGCTTGGGGACGGGGGGGAGGAGATTCTCACATTTAAGCATTCTGCTAAAGTTATTCATTATCAGCACATTGTGTGATACTGTGATAGGGCTGAGTGCCTGGTATGTAACAGTAATGGAAGAGGCAACATGTCTAACCTGTTGAGTTTCACCAAAAATATATTGAAGGCTTCTGAATCAGACTATTAAGCTAACAAATTGCTTTGGTAATTTTGACCTTGCTGACACTCAGCCTTACTGGCATGGCGATGTGCATAGTATTACCCAGGACATGATGCTATATAGTTTTGCTTCTTTAATTCCTTAATTCTGCTCTTCTGAACTATTTCTGACTTCAACGTATGCCAAGTTCAGGAAGAGTTCAGACTCATCACTTGCACAGGGAAGACTGAAGTAGTAGGATTCCATTTCGCAGACATGATGCACTGCTGCAGTGGTAAGAAGAGAGACTTAAAATTTGTGCCAGCCTGACTCTTACTCTCAGTGCTGCTCAAACTTGTAAGCTTTCCACATTACAACAAAGAATTCTAACTCAATGGGCAACTAGGACAACAAAAGAAAAACATGACATATTAAAAGGATGCTGTCAATGTTGATAGGCCTAAAAGGTCACCTGCCTTTTTCCCCTTCCAGTATGTTTGTTTCAAAAATCCACATAACACTCATGTGGTGGTGTTTTATTTCCTGAAATAAACAAGTCAATACTCTTGTATAAGAGGATCAATGCCAAGAGCTACAATGGCCCAGTGTGCACACATGAAAAAGGAAAGAACAAGTTCTAGGAAAGGAACACTTTTCCATTTCAGGCTTCCAACAGGTTATTAAAAACAACTGTGAGAAAAAACAGGATTTTAAAGTTGCAAAAAACACTTGACAGGTTTCTTTTCAAGTTTAAGTTACAGGTCCAGTGTTCAACGCAAGACAACATGCCATTTTCCTACAAAGTTAAATTATTTTATCCCTTGACTTAACAACACTTGGTAATGAAACAATGTATCAAATGATGTATGTCATTAAGTATATCAAAATACCATGCATCCAAATGGGGGAAAACCTATATTCATGGTAATGGACATGCTTGCTACATTATGGAAGATGGGACCACTATCAGCAACTACTGTGTTTTTTGCATGCTTTAATAAAATAAAGTGAGTATTGTGGAGGTACCATTTCATTCAATATCTGCCACGGTGTAGGAATGCAAAGAATTTGAGACTAGCATCTTTACTTACCAAAGGGGGCTTGAATGACTCATTAACCATTTATTGCACTGAACTGGCAGTCCAGAAGTCTGGATTCTATTCCTAATTCTAGTGGTGACCTGCTGTGCAACGTTGGGCAAGTCTCTTCACTTCTCCTTACCTCAGTTCTCCACAATGTAAAATGGGGATCATAATTACCTTCTATTGCAAAGCATTTTGAACAAAATCCTGGACCCACTGAAGCCTGCTTTTAGCAGGGGGTTGGACTAGATGACCTCATGAGGACCCGTCCAACCCTAAGAGTCTATGATTCTAAGCCAGTGACAAAGCTCTTAATAGAATCATAGAACAATAGGGTTGGAAGAGACCTCACGAGGTCATCTAGTCCAACCCGCTGCTAAAAAGCAGCACCACTCCCACTAAATCACCCCAGCCAGGGTTTTGTCTAACCAGGCCTTAAAAACTGGGCCTTAAAAACCTCCAAAGATGGAGATTACCCAATGACTTCATTGGAATCGATTTCACCCATTGTGACCTACAAATGAAACATCTAATTACTTAAAGGCAAGTCACTAGTTCATTCTTTACAAGGAGTGTGTTTGTTTTTAAGCAAATTTGTTGCTTGCTCAAGACACCAAATTAGGATGAGAAGAACTGCCATACAGAACAGTCCAATTATGTAATTTAATCTGCTGACCAGATACTGGCTCTGGCCTACAACCAATGCTTCAAATGAAGGTGAAAAATTCCCATCAGTAACCTGAACAACTTTACAAAGAATGTTATAGCACAGGAGGAAAATATTCCTGGCCCTGGCAAGTAAATTTATGAGATGAAGCATAAGAAGTAATAGCCCTTGTAATTTTATCCTAGCTAGTTAAACCACTGTTCCTTTCATATTTTTATACTTACCTACCTCACAGGGTTATTCTGAAGGGTTAATTGTTGTTTATAAAGCATGTGGAGATCTTTACATAAAAGGGTGCATATAAGTGCAAATTATGTATTAATAAAATGTCTAATCTTTCTTTGAATCTTTCTGAGCCATTTGCTTAAAAAATCTTATGTCAGCAAGAGCTACAGATTAATAATACATTGAGTTAAAATATGGATTTTATTCATTGTTTGTAAATGTGTTGTCTTTTAATCAGTCATTCCTTTTGCCTTTACCAAGTAAAAAGAAGTGCATGATTGACCTCTGTACAAATCATTATTATGTACAACATTAGAGAATGAAACCTTTTATTTGTTTAGACAACAGGTTGTAGAACAGAGTCATAGAATCTTAGGGCTGGAAGGGACCTCATGAGGTCCTCTAGTCCAACCCCCTGCTAAAAGCAGGACCACACCCACTAAATCATCCCAGCCAGGGTTTTGTCTAACCAGACCTTAAATATCTCCAAAGATGGAGATTCCACCACCTCCCTAGGCAACTCATTCCAATGCTTCACCACACTCCTAGCGAGAAAGTTTTCCCTAATATCCAACCTTAACCTCCCCAGCTGCAACTTGAGACTATTGCTCCTTGTTCTGTCCTCTGTTACTACTGAGAACATCCTAGCTCCCTCTTCTTTGGAGCACCCCTTCAAATAGTTGAAGGTTGCTTTCAAAACCCCCCTCAGTCTTCTCTTCTATAGACTAAATAAGCCTAGTTCCTTCAGTCTCTCCTCGTAACTCAGGTGCCCCAGCCCCCTAATCATTTTTGTTGCCCTCCACTGGACTCTTTCTAATTTGTCCACATCCTTTCTGTAGTGGGGAGCTCAAAACTGGGCACAGTATTCCAGATGCAGCCTCACCAGTGCCGAATAAAGGGGAATGTATAAGACATCTGAGAAAGTCTGTTCTTTGGAGATTTCCAGTCCACCTTAATAGGCTAAAAGGGTCTAGATATGCAACTGAAATTTAAGTGCAAGGTTTGCTCTTCACTTGGAAAAGAGTAGTGCAACAAGTCAGGACTGAGATGCTTGCACAACTCTTCTGTGTTTAGTTCTAACCAAGGACATCACCACTGGTCTCATTCCCATTCCAAAAAACAAGCCAAAAATATTTTGGTCAACATCCTTCTGATCATCTCCCTTAGGATCACATTATCTCCCTTCCTTCCACGGGCATGGAGAAATAACAGATCAACAGACCTAGGTGGGAGGGTTGCAAAGAAGTAAACTTCCTAGGGAAGGGCCCGTGCCTTCCTCTGCTTGTACAGCAAAATGGACCTGGACTGGCCTAGCCCTGGAGCCTCTGGACACCACTGAAGTATATAGATAATTAATTAATAAAAATTAGGATGATGAAAGAAGAGCATGAAATTTTCACAATATTGACTCCTCTCCCCTAAAACCTGTGGAGCATTCATGGAGGGATTTTCCAAGTTTAGATGTGCAGCTGGGAAGTGGGTAGGACTTGCGGAGATGGTTATTCTTTGTACCTTTATGTCCCCAAGCAACCCTAAAAGAGAGCAGATGCAATTTAATGCTAACTGACTAATCAAGGTACTCAACCGCATGTATCTTTAATCATGTGAATAGTTCCCTTGACTTCAGTGGGCCTATTCATGAGCCTAACGTTACATATATGCTTAGGTCCCCTACAGAACTGGCAAGTCATTAAGGGAGGTTTCACATTGTGAAAGACAAAACAACTAAAAAGAGATTTTAGGACCAAGGAATCTGAGCTGTCATGTGAACCTAGGAGGAAACAAGAAGGAGCATGGAATGATGGTCTCCTGCACCTCCTTGGTTCATAGGGAAACTGTACAGGGCAGTCAACCTACGGCAAATCCTGCTACCCTAAGGAAATGATCTGATGGAGGCTCCAAATTTCTTATAGTGTAGGTTTTATCCTGTAGGGGTGCATGGCCATCCCTTCCTGTCAATTGCCAAGGGAGACCACACCTCCTTACTGTCACACACCACTAAAGGTAGCCTCCATAGGCAGATTCAAACAAAAAGGAAAAAGCCACAGAGGGGTGGGGGTGGGGGAATTAGCCATTTCCAAAGTCTTGGCCCTTCACACAGGGCAGGGCAATAAAGAGTCTAGGGTCTCAGGCCTTCAGGTAAGGTGGAACAACGACCACTCAAAGGTTCTAGCTCTCAGGCATGGCAGAATAGCAAATAGTTTAGAGGCCAGGCTCTCATTCAGGGTGAGGCATCAGACAGTTAACAGGTCTCTGGCCTGCAATCAGGGCAGAGCTGGAGCAATCTCTGAGCCCAGGCCCTCAAGCAGGGCAAGGCAGCAAATAGTCAGGGGTGAGCACCAACACAGTCTGAGGTTCACACAGGTGGCAGACCAATGCAGATAGGGAGGCTGCAACTCAAATGGGTAGGGTATCAAGGGGAGGAGGACTCAGGCCTGCCCAACTGCACCACATCCCAACCCAGGGCCTTAACAATGGCAGAGTATTACACCATTGGGTCAGCAAGAACCCTCCCATAGCACGTTGACCTGGTATCACTTCAACACCCAACTGAACTAAAATTTGGTATCCCTGAGCTTTTTCCTACTCTTCCTCTGTAGTATACCTGCAGCTCAGGTCATCCTCTGTCTCCTCAGGGTATTTTGCAAGTCTGATCCCAAGTGATCAAAAAAGGATTTTAAGTACTAGTTTTTTAAATACATTCATTTATTATTATTATTATTTTTTAAATGTTGTGATGGGATGCACATCTGTGCACCCCTCGGGCGTGACCTGTGTATACCTGGTTCCTTTGTGAATGCTCGTAACAAATTCTACAGAATCGCTGTGAGGCCCTGTTTCCTACAGCAACATGTGTGAATGGATGTGAAGCATGTTACAGGGTTCAGACTCTCAGGACTGTCACTAGCAGAGACGTTGTGGAATTACATGGGAAAGGGGATATGAATGCCCTCCCTGGCTCAGGTAGAAGTGAAGAGAATCTCACAGCAGCACAGAGGGGGAGGGGCTGTCAGCAGTTTGTAAAAACAGAGATACAGAGACTGTTTGAGAAAGAGAAGCTGCAGGCTTTCGCCTGAAAGACACCATCTTGCAACCAACTTCAAGCAAGATCTGGGCCCTGCCTTGGAATAGGCAGAGAATGACTGTAAAACACTGAACAGCCTAACATCTTGTGCATAATCTTGGGCTACGAGATCAGCTTAGGTAGAGATGTTAGATTAGTATGCGATTTATACCTTTTATTCGATAGTGGTCACTCCTGACTCCTTTATAGTATGATTCTGCCTTGATTGGCCATGTTCTCACTTGAAATCATACTCTGATCAATAAACTAATACTTGTTTTATCTTAAGGTGTGTGATCGTTAGGGAGTGTGGATGTGGAAGGCCGGGCACAATCCACTTCTTTGTTAAGTAGTCAGATTTGAGACTATGCCGATTGGGAGAGGGTCCCAATCCCTGTAAGACAGTGACTCCTGGGTGTGGGATCTGTGGCTAGGGGTGCTCACTTGGAGACCGATGCCTGTGTGGCTAGTGGATTTACACCCACTGCCTGGGACCGATTACATGCTGATGGCTGATGTAGACTGACTCAGGAGTGAGCAGTCACCTGGCAGAGCGGAGTGAATTGGGGTTCAGGAGTAGGGTTCAAGGGGTCATAGCAGCACACCAGACCGGATTTGAGGAGCAGCCTGTCACAGAGCCATATAGAGCTTTGAAAGGATGTTCATCTACCTCTAGGAAATCCCAGATTTTTGCCTCTTCTTTCTTTTTCTGTGTTACCCTCTTGAGCCTGGTTATATGTTTTTTATTAGCATGAATTCACTCCACTTTTCAACTATATCCTCTTGGTATATAATCGAGAATCAGTAACCTTTAATACTATATGTACTGCTCCTCTCAAAGAATCTATTGTGTGGGTCAATGGAACAGCACAAGTCTGATTCTCTGTGAGTCAGCATGTCTGATACAGTATAAACACCTCCCTGTAGTCAGCTTTATTTTGTATTAATCAGGAAAGGTCAAGGTGAAAATGAAGAATGGAAAAATTGGTCAATATCTGGAATCAGTCCCACCTGAACTTGGTTTCCTGTTTCTCCAGAGGGAAAAAAATTTCTTTTCTTGTCTGGCTATCCAGTTTATTGAATGTTGACACGTATGTAACACAAGTCTTGTATACAGTATTCCTTGAATGGCTTGAGTAAAATTATCAATGTGATTGAAGAGACTCTTGAATGCACTTAGTTGGCAGCCCTCATACATTCACTTTATAAATCTTCCTACCAAAGTTTGTCATCTTCTCATCTCTGTTTACAGGGCAGTCTTTGATTATTCTATGGTTTTGAAGCACAGGTATAATGGCTGTTAGGAAGAACTGCTACCCAACTGAAATTCAGTTTGCAATCATATCCTCTTATGAAATACACACATGGGATTTAGGGCCAAGGCTTTCAGAACTGGCTGCTTCTAGATAAGTGCCTAAACCCGTATTTGGGGATCTAAATAAATAGCCTGATTTTCAGAATGTTGCTATGCGTAGTACCTTTAGAAAACAAGCTGTTCATTGACTGTAGTTGCACCTCCATCCATCTGGGTTAGAAAAAAATGTATCACCCTTTGGAGGTGGTAGTTACATTCACTGTTGATTAAACTACTAGAAAGTAACTGATTTACACATACCAACTATAAATAAAAGAATTTATTTCCTTGTTATGTGAACTAGCCCTTTTTAGTGGGAATTTGTCAAATTTAGAAATGCATTCTTCTTTCTTCCTCTAGGGCTCGTTCACCTGCTCATCCACCAATGTGATTTATGCCATCATGTGCCGGAAATGCCCCTCTGCCTTATATATTGGACAGACAGGACAGTCTCTGCGCCAAAGAATCAATGGACACAAATCTGACATCAGAAATTGCAACACTGCAAAACCTGTAGGGGAACACTTCAATCTCCCTGCTCACTCCCTTGACGACTTGTTAATAGCTGTGTTGAAACAGATGAATAACAAATCACAGCTTCAAAGAGAGACTGCAGAACTCGAACTTATATGCAAATTTGACTCAGTTGTCTTGGGGTTAAACAGGGACTATGGATTTTTCTCTCATTACAACAAGTGAATTGACCTCCCCCTCCTCTATGTGCTGTTCCCCAGTGTTTTGAATCCTAACACCTATTTTGATTTGCTGTTACAGCCTGACCTGATGCTATGTCATACACTCCCCTGCATTTAATTTCCTCCCACTCTGTAACTTTCCTATCTTCAAAGCGTCTGACGAAGTGGGATTTTCTCCCACGAAAGCTCATGCGATAAATAACTCTGTTAGTCTTTAAAAGTGCCACAGGACTCTGTTGTCTTTCTTCCTCTAGTTTGGGAACATCCTATCATCTGGCAGTAAATCCCCAGGGAGGGCCCAGGAAATACTTCAAGGTTCCCTTTAGAGAAGCAGAAGGGCAAAACCTCCAAGGCCTGAGGATTCCAGGGGCCCGAAGGGAAAGGCAGCTGTATCAGTCTAGCATTAGGCTCAGAGTGACTCTCCAGTCACCCACACACAGGCTTCCCTGTGGGTGCTGAATGAGGGCAAGTGTCAATTTGACTAGCATTAACTGGCTCCTGGACAGATACTGGGCTCAGGCAAAATCAGACTGGTGTGGCTGCGCTCCCAGTCCTGCCCTGTTCTCTACTCAATACACCCCATCACACATTATAGAGCCCCAACTTCGCAGGCATGGGGGCAAGGACTTCTACCTGATGGTGAAGAGAGGGGGACTCGGGTCATAAAACTGCTGTACCTTCTACATACCCCTCTTTATTCCCACATCTCCCAAGCAATGCACTGCTTTCTGCTTTCCAGTGCCCAGCTCAGTAAAGTTAAACATCTGCTTGCAAAATCTGGTTGAATCATTCCCAATTTTCTTTTAAGAACAAGTATTTAATGTGCTTTAAAACAAAGATTTTCCCACACCCCTGTGCTCTGGCAGGTCTCTGCTGTTTTATATCTTTGCAAGGGTGCAGCAAATGCTGCTCCTGGCACAGGTCTTCACTGCCACTTAATTTTTTCAAAGACAATGAATAGACGTACCATCGAGTGGGGCAGAGACCTCCTCCCCAGTGTATCACTGCTCCCAGGCGGCAACACTTTCCTGATGTCTTTTTCATTCTAAATTTGTAAGGCTGTAAATTATGCCTTTCAGAGGCTAGGAATGGCTGTTCTTTAGGAACTCAGCCATTTAGAGACAGTCTGATGGAAGCCTTAATTAAAAGAAAACAAAATTAACTAACATAGGGAAGACAAGGAGTAGACAGCTGAATTCTTTAACTTCTCTCATTGACCTCTTCAACATTAATCTTCCACCTATCTCTACTGTAAGTAAATTGAAGAGCAAGCTCCGTGCCTTCCTGCTGGAACTTCTGCCTCCTCTGTCACACACTCCCAGTTTGCTAGCACCTACTGATTGTGCTGAACAAAGACTAAAGGGCCTGTAGAAGGGAAAGGAGGGACCATAATGATACCAGCACCATTCTTTGGATTGGCTAATTTGCCATGGATATTAAGCATGCATGCTATGGCAGATGCTAAGCTGAAGAGAATATAATTAGTAGGGTTACAAATTATAGTAGCCAAACAGCAAGACATCCAGTATTTTGATTCAGATAAACATCCAGAAGTGTGCCCATTAAACAGACATTCTTTGGTCTGAAATGCAGGCTGGAGCTGTCTTGAGAACAGGTTCTTATGTGAGTTTTCTAGTTGTCCTGGATTGCAGCCCAGCCAGAAACACCACCAGAGTAACCTTTGTAGCAGAATTCAGATATTTCTGCTGCAAACCCAGGTCTCAAAAAAAAAAAAAAAAAAAAATATCAGGAAAACAGTTATAGGAGAAGGAGTGGGGAACATCTTTCAAACTCTTCAAAAGAGATTTGTAGCTCTGTTCAAGCTTTGGAGAAGGTGCAGGCTGGTAATTTTATCTAAATAAACTGGTTTGTACATCATCAATTAGACACTGTTTAAAGATACTGGATAAATTCAGTAGAGCATTCATATGGTTCAGAAGGCAACAAGGCATATATGTTTCTGGAGTTAGATAAAGAATTTTTCATTCCTAGATCTAGAGAGATTTTCCTCCAGCCAGAACTGCATCTTAAACCTCTAAGATTTGTAGCACCAAATGGTGTACTGGATTCAGAATGATGACATGGAATATTGTAACCCACAAGTAAAATGAAACAGCAGATTTACATATTTTAAACTGAGTATGACTAGTAGTTAGCCAACAACCAGACAAATATAATGTATTATGCCATTAAAGCACAGACAGTAAGTGGGGGTAGTATAGAAGTTCATTGCCCCAGCAGAAATGCCTGGATGCATTAGCTCTGAGGCAGAAAGTGATTCTTTTTCTTCCCCCTCCAAAGACTTACAAGGCTCTTAATTGCATCATTGCCATGAAATAAGATGATACGAAATAACTACTGGAAGACATGGAGGGGGAAGAAGGGACATGCAACGTTCACAAACTCAAATGTGAATCCTGCATAGATCCAAAATGACTTAAAAGCCAGTAACCAGAGCTGTTCAAAGTTAATCATAAGGCAAAACCACAAGCCTTTGAAGTGCTGGATGGGATCTGATGTCAATTATAAAAGATTATGGTATAGAAACTGTAAATGTCAAGAGTCATCTTAGTACCCTGTATAATATGCATCAAAACTGAATTGTGTGTTTGTTTCTCATCTGCACCCTATTACTAAAACCCCAGAGGCCCCACTCCAGAGCAAAACACCACCACCTCCACCAAAGTGATTTTCTCAGCTCCATGCTGGAATTAATTTCTACACACTTTAAAAACAAGATTTTGAGGAGATGGCCAAGTTTTGTGGGTAAGGGACTCCCATAAGCACAAATTCTGCTCTGGTAAGAATGAGAGCAAAAATTGTCCTTTATCGTGTAAAGACAGTAGTTTTAATCCATTCCAATAACAATGAAAATGAAAATGAATGTAGGGACTGCAGACACCTCCTAAGTTTTTATTTCACAGAAGGAGCAGTGGTGATGGACACAGCACAAGAACTTGAATAGAGCAGAGCCAGAAACCCCAGTCCCGTTCAGCCAGGTCAAGGAGTGTTTGATCATTGTTTTCAAAGAGGGCACGATTGAGTCCAACAGCCTACAAAAGCATCTGCACAAAATTATTTTCAATAAATATGTATTAATTTCCAGATAATTAAAGCATGTCAGTGCTAAAATCTTGGCTTCCCTTCTGATCAGATTCTACCTACCTCTTAATAAAAGTTCTGTCACCGACTGACATGTATAGGTCATTACTGTGTCGCTATACAGCGGTAAGTGTGTTGCGGAGAGCCAGGGTGGGGTTGGGATTTGGCCGGGTGTGGGGAAGAGGTGGTGGCTGGTTTGTCTTGTAGGATGGTACACGCCACCATGCATGTCGCAACCCGCAGAAGGTTGAGAAACATTGGTATAGGTCACTATTATGGTATATAACACTACCAAAGTTCCAAAGGGGTAGCCGTGTTAGTCTATTGTAGAAAGACAACAGAGTCCTGTGGCACTTTAAGACTAATAGATTTATTTATCGCATGAGCTTTCGTGGGAGAAAATCCCACTTCGTCAGATGCTTTGAAGGTGGGAAAGTTACAGAATGGGAGAAAATTAAATGCAGGGGAGTGTGTGACATAGGATCAGGTCAGGCTGTAACAGCAAATCAAAATAGGTGTTAGGATTCAAACCCTGGGGAACAGCACATAGAGGAGGGGGAGGTCAAATCACTTGTTGTAATGCGAGAAAAATCCATAGTCCCTGTTTAACCCCAAGACAACTGAGTCAAATTTGCATATAAGATGGAGTTCTGCAGTTTCTCTTTGAAGCTGTGATTTGTTATTCATCTGTTTCAACACAGCTATTAACAAGTCATCAAGGGAGTGAGCAGGGAGATTGAAGTGTTCCCCTACAGGTTTTGCAGTGTTGCAATTTCTGATGTCAGATTTATGTCCATTTATTCTTTGGCGCAGAGACTGTCCTGTCTGTCCAATATATAAGGCAGAGGGGCATTTCCAGCACATGATGGCATAAATTACATTGGTGGATGAGCAGGTGAACGAGCCCTTGATGGAGTAGGTGGCTTGATTAGGCCCTGTGATGGTGTCATCAGTGTAGATATGAGGGCAAAGTTGGCAGCGTGGTCTGTTGCAGGGATATGTTCTCATTTACATGTGTTCCATGGGTGAACATTTCACATTTGTGATGCAGCAAGAAAGATTATAACAAGAATAGCTTTCACAACATCTCCACCAGTAACCCACACCCCCAAACCTGTTCCATGCTTTGTTCTGTTTGGATCATCTGTCATATAAGATCTCACCCTGACCCAAGGTTAATTAACAAACTCCAGCTTTATTATGGCTGCTTACATCATGGCTTCTTCAGCCTCTTGCTTCTCAGACAGTTCCCCAGGAGGTGTCCCTTCCAATGTAGATCTTCCCAGGAAACAATATGCTAGCACTTTCATACTGTTACAATACCAACCTGAGGACATTTCAACTAATACCACACAAAAAGGCAATTGGTACTATACATTTTTGTGATAATGAAAAACTTTATAACCACTCTTTTGTGAACCTAACTGTTGCTGTCTGATATGGTCTCTATGTTGCATGATCAAACATAGGTCATAGATTTACACAAGTCATCAGATTGACTTCAGGGACCACTTATGTAAATAGAGTTTTCAATGTACAGGCCCAGTCCTACAAACTCTGCACAGTAAGGCTCATAAGTAAAAAACTTTCAAAAGTACCTCCATGATTTAGGACCATTGGACTTAGGCTCCTAAATCACAGAGATGCTTTTGAAATGGTAACCCATCTCTTTATTCTCTCTGTAATGTACTACACATGCAAATAGCATCACACACAAATGTCTAATGGTCATTTAACTTCATGTATTTCAATGTATAATCTTTCTTTTAGTGTCCTACCATTACTGTGTTCACTTAGGTGGTTTCATGAGAGAAGATATTCTACTGTAGAATATACTCAGCATAAAAAATAAATTCATCATATCGATGAACACATGAGTAATTGAAGATACAGTAAGAATTCTCAGGTAAGAAGTATTTCTGACCTCCTATGATAGAGATGACGCTAACCTTTCATTGGAGAGTCTGGACTCATGCTAACTGCATTTCCATATATGGAAATATAGGATGCACAGGGGACATTTGCCAGGAAATACCTTCTTTAAATTGAGACCATAAATCGAGATCCTGTCTGCTTCAACACCAAAATGCACTGAGGGCACATTTTAATGGTGAACCTGTGACTATTTTGCTGACTCTATGAATACTCTGCCCTCTTATCTGAAATTTCCTAAAGGTGTCTAATGAGAAAGTGTATTTTCATTAACCAGATTATTTGTTATAAATAACTGACACAGAGTAGTCAAATCCTGCTTTCAGGTATACATCTATAATCCCACAGAAGTCATGAGAATTTAAAAGAGTAACAGAACAAAAAATATGGTCCAGGAAATCTACTGAATATTTGTTTACTACAACACCTAAAGATGCATATTTTTAGTGTGTAACTGATTTAAGAAAACTGAAGACACCTTTAGTAATGATGAAATGTGCAAGAAGGGTAGCTGTGTTAGTCTAGTTCAGCAAAACAAACAAGGACTCCTGTGGCACTTTTATAGGCTAACAAATTTATTTAGCGCATGATCTTTCATCGGTGTAATCCCACCAAAGATCTACTGAAAACAAGACTCCTTATGACTGCTATGTAGAAGACACAGCAATCAAGTTCACATCCTCAGTCATCCCCTCCCAAAATGTCAGGGAAAATAGAAGGTATATGCAGCACATCAAGAAGTCAACAAATTTGGTGCCGGGGACAGTAAATTCCAAAGCAAGGGTCCCTCCTGGAGACTGTCTGTAATATGATCAGTACCCAATAGATCCTCCTGCTTTTTGGTTTAGCCTATTCTTATCCCCTAGGTAATCTTAATTTTAGGGTGTAATTATGCTCCCAAATTAGGGTGACCACCCACCCCTTATTTTAAGGTGCACTGATTTTATTAAAACCGGATAAGTATCATTTTAAACATTAAATTGCAATTTATGATAATTTCATTGTACACTTGAAGGCAGTAGAAACACACTTGAGGGAAAAATACAGAATATGCTTAGGGAAATGAAGTTTCCCTGGAATGTCCCTTAAATAGTTATTTAACACATTATTATTTTTCAAAACAAACAGGGAATCTTGTGGTACTTTTAAAGACTAACAAATTTATTTATCACATGAGCTTTTGGGGGAGAAAATCCCCTTATTTCCAGCCAACAACAGTGGTCACCCCATCCCTAGTGGAGGTGATGTGGTGTAACTTGCTTCCCTCTGTGCTCCCAGCCAGTGCTGAGGGCCTCTGAAGAGAAGTGAGCATGGGTGGGCTGTCTTCTAGCTCTTCTCTGCCCCCTTTAGAGTGATACAGAGCCCAGAACATTCCTAGTGTCCCCCATGTGCAGGCACTGATATCACACCCATCTCTGGCACCAGTGGCATAAGAGAGAGAGAAGGAAGCCTCCTTGTGCCACACCCCTACATGTGCATCTGTGTGAGGACTAGATATTTTTCCTGCCCTGCCCCCAAAATCAACTTGATTTCCAAGATATTGGACTATCACACCTGGCATGAAATACTTTTTAACAAAGCTTAGGAATTAGGTGCAATCTCAAGTGACAATGTCTGGGCCTATTTAGACTTTATGCTTAGGTCCACATATGGTTGGCAGATGCAGTCGATGGCACTCATCTTAACAATCAATGTGATTTTATAATCTTCCATTGTCTGTTAAAAAACTAGTGTAAGAAAAGAATCCAGTGGTTAAGGCTTTATTGGCGGGCCCAATCTTAGAATGGTTCTGTGACTATTTTTCCCTGTCCCTAAAATGGGTAGGATACAAAAATACTGTGAAGCTTCAGTCATTGGAGGTTATAAAGGGCTTTCAGATTCTTGGATGAAAGGCACTGTAGAAGTGCTAAATATTTTAAACAGCTCCATGGTTGTAGCGCAGAGAAACATTTACAGAGCACACTTACTTAAAATCGACCTTTAATTGCTAGGTCTTCATATATAATATTTATTAAGTGTTAACAGCCTATGGCCTGACCTGGCAATCCAAGCCAGCAGTGAAGTCCCTTAGAAGGCCACTATCTGCTGTGGTGAGTTTGAAGCAGCATTTTGGCATCACTCCAGATCAAGAGGCAGAAATACAAAGTAAGGCACTATTTCTCCCACATCCTTTCTCATGCCCCGATGCCTGCTCTGATGCCTCTGGGGGAACCTAGCACTGTAACCCTCAGTAAACATGGACTGTCGGATTGTTTATTCACCTGAAATCTAGTTTGTTTTGTCACACAGCTAAACCACATTTCTTCTTTTCCCTTGGAAATGTGGAGAGCCAGTTCCAGCCAGAACATACACCAGTTTTGTTTTACCAGTTCTGTCAGTGGATAATTTTCCATGTTTTTCTAGGGGAAGGGAAAAATTCCTAGATTGCATTTCCTTCAGATTGTATAATTAGAGGAAGCTGCAGCCACCCCAGAGCCTCTCCGTGCATGAGCAAGATTACAGTCTTGATTTCTTGCCTGATGGAGAATCAACATAAGCGGGGAGGGGGAGGGGGAGAGGGGTTATTTTTTAAACAGAACAGATCAGATTTACCAGATAATGTAGCTGGAATTTGGATTATTGCAATTTCAAGGAACACATTATTAATATGGCCTATTCATCCTCATTTTGACCTGATGTTTTCTGAATAGGGGTTTGGCTTGGCTCAGCTACACTATGAAAAGCAATCAGAGCAAAATAAATTAGTAGAAAATCCAAATAAAAGCCTCTGCTAAAAGATGCTGACAGCTGTGTAGTCAACGGGGAGTACTATGTGCCAGTCAGCCCTCCCTACAAACAATAAAGGCCCAGTTCACATACAGAGTGAAACATAGAACAGTTATAAAGAGCAGCTGATAGATCTAAAAGCAGTGCCTTTCAACTGGAGGGGGGGGGGGGGACACAAGAAGAAAACAGCAAGCAGAACCATTCTGACTGTACTAAATGGAACAGTTGTTCCAGATTGCAATTTCTATGATATGCAGGGTAGTGGGAGCTGTGCCTCGCCCATGTTAATAGAAAGACAAGGTGGGTGACATAATATTTATTGGACCAACTTCTGCTGGTGACAGAAACAAGCTTTCAAGCCCAGACTTGAAGAGCTCTGCGTAGCTCAAAAGCTTGTCTGTCATCAACAGAAGTTGGTCCAATCAATAACATTACCTCATCCACCTTGCATTTGTATGATAAACAGAAAAGAGGCTACGATTTGAATCTATGCACTTTTTAGAAGTATCCCTCTACCAACAATTCTGTTAAAGACAAGACCCTATTGAAATCAATAGGCGCTTTGCCATTCACTTCTCCAAGGTCAGCATTTCATCTAAGGCATCAAGGCGATTTAAATCTGTTATTCTTTATTTATATGCCATGCCAAGAACATGTTGTATACTTCACAGAGCAAAGCAAGAAAGCATAGCATGGCCTCTGTCTCAAAGGTAATAGCCTAATTTTAGACACTGCACAGCAACTGAGGGTAACAAGCAAGTGGAGGGATGCGGAAAGGTGTATGTGAAGTATTGAATGGAGGTATAGATAGATCTCAAATAAGTACGTTAATGGCATAGCATTGGTGACAGCAGTATCGTCCAATCTATTTTTAATATAAGTTTCAGTCTCTTCAGTTGTGATTTCAGATATTTGAAATGGAAAACAAGACCCTGCAAGAAGTAAGGTCCAATAATTCGTTTTCTTTACATTTTCTTATACCTAGCTGGTAACATGGGATGGCCTCAGAACATGACGACTTGTTTTGTACCAAAAATGCTCCAGTGCAAGTAGGCTGCAATTCAGGCCATGTGCACTTTTATTGCGGGACAAGGAAAGCGCTATAAATATAGCGCTTTCTCGTGTACACAGTGCTGCTTCTTTCGCAAAGTGAATGCTCCTTCAGAAAGAAAAGAAAAGAAAAGCTGCATTGCCAGCCCCTGCTGTCATCTGAAGCCCCGAGGCTGAGCTAGGGGCTGGCCCGAACCAGTGTGGGCAGCCGGTTCAGGCCAGCCCCCTAGCTCAGTCCAGGGTAGCTGCCAAACCAGGCAGCTCCCATAATACTCAATTTCACTGCTCAGCTAGAGCAGTGAAACTGACATATTTGACAGCTCCAATGTCCCAGAGTGGCTCGGTTTGGCACTCTGGGACATTTCCGGAGGCTGTCAACAGCGCAAAAAGCATCCACACAGGCTGTACCATGGAACAACTGTTCCGTGGTAAGCCTTACCACCCTCGTTTAGGTGGTTTACATGTTGCGCGGCAAGAGGGCTGTTGCTGCGCAATAAGAAGCTTTAGTGTGTGGACGCTTTGATTGCTATCGTGCGGTAAGGAGCCTTACCGCGTGATAACTTTGTAGTGTGTACAAGGCCTCAGAAATTCCTTTAGCTCTACCACCGACTCCCTGCATGGCCTTGAGCTAGTAATTTCACCTGCTTTTCTGAGACCTGGTCTACAGTAGGACATTAAGTTGGGATAATTGTGTCACTCAAGGTGTGAAAAAAATCAAACACTCCCCGGTGATGTAGTGTTAAACCAACCTAACCCCTGCTATAGATAGCACTAATTCAACTGGAGACCACTTTCATTGGCCTAACAACCACCTCTCAAGGAGCTGGATTGCCTGCACTGACAAAGAACCCTTCCTATTGGCATAGATAGCATCTTTATTGCAGCACTACAGCCATGCAGCTGCAGTATTTTAAGTGTAAACAGGTTTCTTTATATGCATGAATAACATTTGCCCTGGAGGGCTGTGGCAAGGATTGATTGGTTAATGTCTGTGTGGTGCTTTGAAGATGTGAAAGTATTATATTACCACAAACAAGTTTAACTACTGTGCTGACTTGGTCGTGAAAATACAGGAGATTGGTAGCACTATTCATGAGATCCTCCAAAGTGGAAGCATTGTCCTTTTTTTGGAGCCACCCTAATAAGACAAAATTATGGCAGCAATTGTCTGGTTGACTTACACATTTGTATGAAATCAATGGTCCTCTGGATCCTTTCGGAGAGACCCAATGAACTCATTTTTACTCTGGGATGGTCAAGGAAAGAAAGAAATCCTGACCTTAAGCTACCAAACATTGGACTTTACAGGACTAAATGTATTTAGGGGAAGCAAAAGGAGGTTCTGTTTCAGTGCCCATTTGACCCATATGCCACTGCTGCTTTGCAGCTGCCCTCTCTTTTTAATGTCTTACTCTCAGTTTGGCTGAAAGCAGAAAGCGTCATGGTGAATAAAAGCTCTTTCACAGGAGGAAAAAAAAATTAATCTCAGCATCTTCAAAGCTCAGAAGAGGTTTGTGTGAAGGATAGACGTGGGTTTGCTTTAGTTCCTGGTGACTTCAAAAAATCAGTTGGCCTCCTTCTAGGTGTAACCAAAACAAAGCCTGAAAAAGGCACATTCAGTTCAGTTCCATTGAAAACAGAGGGAAGGTAAATGGAAAAGGACAGCACTGAAAGGTAGGTTATGAATAATTCTAAGAGAAATTCCAGTTGAAAGTATTATAAATGAAAACCTACGCCAGCTGTGTTATTTAATGGTGGGAAGTGGATCCCGTGAAGGCACAGTGGCTGCTTTTCATACATTTTCTTGTTTGCCAATGCATTTCGTTCAGACAGAGTTCATACCACTACTCAAAGTCCCATTTAAATTCAGTTAAGAACCATACACAAGTTGATTTTGCACTGCAATAATTTCAACCATTTCTTGTCCTCATGTGTCTCTTGTGGTTTCATTTGCTTTGAATTCTGATGAGATATTAGATTTCAATTAACCCAAGAATGCATAGTTAGAAAAATTACACTCAATTTGAGCTAGTTTTGACTCATCAAAACCCTTTGACTCCTGACAGACCCCAGGAACATCCTGGGGGGAGGGAGGCGGGGAAGGAGAACCCAACACCTTGCAACCTTCTCTCTTCCCAATTAAAAGGTGTGGCTAGCTGCCACCCTGTCCTCCTGACGTTTGAGGGGCTGGCAAAGTCATTTTGCTCCCCCTCAATCCACAGATCTTGTCCATATTCCCTTTATGTCAATCCAACACAAGGAGTAAAAACTGCCCATACTTCCCCAACTAGGGATTCCCTCAACATAAGGAAAGCCTTCAGCTGGTATAGCTGTTCCTATGACACTTCACTGGGGAGGGGTGCATGCGCACGCACAAAAGGGAAGAGTAAGTTTTATCAGTAAGTGAGACTACTTGGGAATCCAGCCATATGACTGGGCTAGGTCTTCAGATGGTTTAAATTAGTATAGCTCCATTGACTTCCATAGCATTATACTAATTTACAGCAGTGGGTTTGGACCTCCTTGGGTTTGGGTTTGTGGAATTTACACACTGAGGTGACCAAACACACCACTGAATTTGGGGCTGTGTGACTGAACACATGATAAAAATTACAGCTGGAGCAGTGACAATCACTACACTTAAGGTTCAAAACACTTTCCATTATAAGCCCTGGCTTCCAGAGGCTTATACTCTGTGAAACAGTGGCCCATGAGGCCAAAGTGTTCCATGGTTAGTGTCCACCCAAAAAAGGTTGACAATTATTTTTGAACATTTGAGTGCAACAAGAGGTTGGGATTTTTGTTTGTTTTGTTTTGGGGAGGGGGAGGGTTTGTGCTATTTGATCAAAAATACACTCCCAATACACTCCCCCCCACGATAAAGAGCAGTATGAAACCTGAATTGGAACAGCCTTACACCTGAAAAGGCTGAGCTTTAAAAGTTGGCAACATGCATATCTAACATTTATTCCTTCCTCCCCTGAACTGCAATTTAGGAAGGCCAGGATGGTGTTTGAAGAGAGAAGCATATAGGATGAAGGTCTGCTGATAAAATTAGAAGGAGGAGAAGAGTTTTTACAGTGTACTAGTCAAGTTTACCGAAGATGGGCTCCTGAAGTTTGGACCCTGAACCCAAATTTGGGCACTTAATCCAGTGGGCAGCACAGAGCCCCTAGGTCCTCACCCCACAACCAATGTCCAAGTCTAAATATACACAAGCATCACTGCCATAATGGTACAGTAATTAGTGAGTATTATGACAGTGAAATGATAGAAAGCAATGAAAAAATATTTAGAAAATCAATGTGCAAAGGCTGCAGAGCCTTTTCAATTTAATATTTTATAACATATTATGTAATTAGAGACTGTGTCTCTTCCTGAGCATTATGAAGTTTTTAAATACCTAAACTGCTATTTCTCAAGCAATTCATATAAGTCACTGATATTATTTTGCAGCCTTTCATGTAGAAGAAGCATCCCTGAATATTTTTCAATTAAAAAAAACTAATCTTGCAAGATGTAGGTGGTATGGTTAAAAATAAAATTAAAAAAATTAGAAATGTGCAATCTTAACTATAGTAATGTTGCTATATAGAAAGGTACAGTTAAGGTTGTTCATTCATTTCTTGAAATGATTTTTTTTAAAACATTGCATGAACATACTTGTGGGAATTAAATCTGATATCCAACGCCTGCATTTATCTGCTCAGTATCATTTAATAAAAAACTTGCCATTCCAGAAGCTGCATGATTGTGTACTTATATTTATGCAAGTGAAGGAGTAGGGGCATTTGTCCAGGTGTGTGTGTGTGTGTGTGTGTGTGTGTGTGTGTGTGTGTGTGTGTGTGTGTGTGTGTATTTCCTGGATATGCGACAAATTTAGCAACCTTTAATTGACCCCACTGATCTCAACACTCTTCTTCCCCTCCCACCCCCACCCCCCACCAGTCCCCTTCAAGGACACATCACTTCAGGGAAAGCTTGTTGATTAATGTGGCTTTCTCAACTTCAGAGAGATGTAGTGATTACATTTCCAGCAGAAAGCCTGGAGAGGTTAGAGCTGAAACTTGTTTCAGCCTGTAAATCACAGGAATATGCACCATCCTCAGCCAGTCTCTGTTACAATTTGGTTCACTGTAGAGCAATTCCTATCAAACTGCTTGATATCAGCATCCAGAGATCAGGTTTCTAACCCTTTAGTAAACAGATGCAATTTTCTCATGATGCAGATATGGGTTTAGAGACTCCATAGAAGTATTGCAAAATGTACAGTTCAGTTGAAGAATAACTCAAATCCATAAATTGCCCAACACATCAAACACATAACGACAATAATTTCTGGTTTTGTCACCCAAACAACTCAGACTAGTTGCAAAATTGCCTAAATGTGAAAAATAATGAGTCTGTCAATTGAGCAAGGTTGCTACACTAGTTCAAAACTTGTGGCTGGCAGCAAGCGGAATTGCTGAGTCTGCTCTTTTGTGGAGATACAAAACAGTGGCCAACTAGAGCAGAGTCAGTCATTTTGTTACAAAACAAGCTGCAAAATACAAATACAGTGCTCAGTGAAGAGATATGGGTTATTACAAGACATTCAACAGCTAAGAAATAGTTTTGGATTTTCTTCTGAAACATAGATCTAACCAATATTACACCACATTAGAAAAGTGATGAATTGTATCTCTGTGCTTTACATATAAAATAATTACAAATCTGAACATATGATTTGGAATTTTGTTTCAGCTGATGGTACAATCAAACCCATGTATATCAAAGATGAAGTAGCTTCTCTGAATATTCAGTGGGGAAAAATATCTGGTTATTTCAGCCATTGAAAGAAATTTTAAATTAGCCTGAAACAAAGATAAGTGTTGCAACACAAACTGAGGTATTTACAAGAACCATCATATTATCTATGTGCCTCACAATCATTAGTGGATTTTAGACATAACAGATATAATGCACTTAGCTTGACAGAAATGTATATATATGTTATGTAGGCAATGATTTTCCAAGGAGTAGTCACATTTGTTATATTAAAATTAGATATTTATCTAAATCCCTCAGACTGCTTGGAAAAAATCTCTAATATGCTATATTGTTCTTCTACTGGCCTGCACCCTGTGAAAGTTTTCCAAATCATATCAAATAAATAAAGGTAATGGTAACAAAAACAAACAGCATCTGTTCATGGATATTGGATGATCCCCCCCCCCCCCCCCCAAAAAGCCTGATGTAGCTGTTAAATTATTCACTAAATTGTAGTAAGATAACAGTATAATGTCAAAATGCTTACATCTAAAGCATCTTCAAGAATCACCTTTATGATCTCTCAGCCTTTTCTCCTGAGATGCTATAGAAAACTCTGTGGAACAGATGTATAGGAATTTTTTGTAGTAAGTCATAGAATTTAATAGAGAATTTTATATAATCCTGCTATAATATTCTACAAAAATTGTATTTTAAAAGACATTATATATAAATCCTTTAAAAAAATTAGAAGCCTATTGGCTTCATCAATATTAAATTCTTTTGGGATTTTTCCCACACGAGAATCCCCCCAATCCCTCCCCCCCCCCCACAATATCACTTGTTTTAACTTTCGCTTACCCTCCCCAAAAAACCCCACCCACACCAAAAATCTAATACCAATATTTTCAGTTCCTCACTTCTCCTGTCTGTTCCAGATCCTTTAACCACCCTCAGTTGATTTTTATGAGATCTCTAAATGAACAAGTAAATGCACTGTTCAAGTGCACTGTTAAATGCACTGTTCAAGTAAACGAACAAAAAATGCAGTGGGACTCACCACCACCATTTAGTTCTTTCTAAAAAGATGAATGTTTCTTAAACTGGAACAGGGGTTTTTGTTTGTTTTTGTGTGTGGTGGTGATAAGACTGGGAGGGGCAGGTGTTGGTGGTGCGCAGGGACTAATAATTAGAGTCACAAAGTACTATTGTCTTTTCAGCTTGGGTCATTTGTTTACCTGGTAAAACTGCCAAACAAGATTTTCTGGTTTTTCCTGCCACTTGAGAGGGGACAATGTCAGGCTCACGGAGATGTAAACACCACCAACCAAAGACTAGAGGGGAACAGTATACTGGAACTGACAGAGAAGAGCAAAGCACTTGTAGGAAATGAGTTTTAATGGATGCATTCAAATCTGTTCATGTACACGAACTAACACTTCAGAGAAGAGCAGAAAATGAAAAGCAAGCAGGGGTTCCAAGAATAGGTTGATCTAACATTGTTGTTTGGTAAGGGATGTAAGCTAAACTTGAAAGGTTTTCTTCAAACAGTCAGAGAGCTTGCTTTTACTGCATTCTAACACCGCTCCTGAACTCTGATCTGGATTCATATAGCAATGAGCTTTCTTTGAAGTTACAGATAAACACAAAGGCTTCATCAATACAGCTATTCATAAAGCAGTAACCAAGCATAGGGAAATCCATCCATCCCGAGCTTGTCCCAACACACACAAAAAAGGAGCCCTTCACAGCATCTAATTCTGAGGAAAGTGTCCTGCTCCCCTGAACATAGTGCCCAGTTATTCTGGCTGTATGTGAATTATGTGGGAACAGGAGCGGCATTCACCCTTCACCTTAAAGACAAATTGCAGGGCTGCCACACAGCCCATCCACAGTCTGACTTATTAATTGTGTAATGGTAACAGTGTGCTTAGAAGTTGACAGGCAGGTCTAAAAACAAGGTTCCTATTCCAGAGAATTTACTTTCAACCGAACTTAAACCTCAGCCCACAGGTTGGAACAGCAGCCACCAACCTTTTACTCCTTGATGTAGGGATTTTCAGTAAATTGACACATAGGAGTGGATCTTACACCTCTTCACCTGCCCACCCTCAAATGAGTCCCTCCCTGCTAGCATAACTTGAGCAAGTAGAAACACCTCTGTGATATGGCTGAAGTGAGGGGGGTTCCCTGTCCAGCCTCACTGCAGGGTTTACCTGGTGTGGATTCCTTGACACTTAGATTTCTACTGCAGAGTTCAGCTGAGAGATTGAGGTGGCACTTCTGGGAGCATATCCCATTGTTCTTTGTGCAGCAGTAAAATGAGCTGCACTGGGAAAGAATTAGAGTATTATGGGACAAATTGTCTAGCTTTCTAGGTATAGAGAGAGAATTGTGGGAAGACACTGGAGGACTATCAGCCCTTGAGTGGTTTAGCCTGTGTCCTCACTACAAAATGGACTGTTTACCCATCCAAATGAAAGCAGAATCCAAGATCTAACTCACATCCACAGGTGTGCTTGCTTACCTAGCCTGAGAGCAACAAACTTGAGTCAGGGAGGCCCCTGCATGCACGGAGAGGGTAAAAGGCAACACCTGAGTAAAAGCCCAAGTTAACTCAATAGAGAAGACAAGCCCTATAAGAAGAGTTTTAATCAATGAAGCAGTTGGCACAGAGATAAATTGTTTTCCCCAGTGCACTGTCTCATCATAAAAACCTGAACATAACCGTCCTTATACCATAACAAGTTAGGTGACCCTGCTCTTACCTTAAGACTTCTTATAATTAGAGCCTAAGCTCTAATTATTGTTTCAGAAAGCTAATTACATTGTTGAAGCCTCCCCTTCACTGCCTTGTAAAATTACACAGAGTATTTCATTTGAGCCTCTGATAGATTTTCAGGATGTAGCTTCCTTTTTAAACAGGTCATTCAAATGTCTTTATGACTCCTTAGTACTCCCCCAGAAAATATGGACATGCCTCCAAGTACAGTTTTGGTCTAGTCATCAGCCACCATTAAACAAAGAGACCTCTGTTTCTAGCAGCTATGGGTAAATATTCTAGTGGATTTCCCCTCTCCCAGGAGTACAGGTGGCTGTAGCTTGAGAACAAGAATGGAAGACAAACAGTGTTCACGTGGTGTGTGGGAACACAGATGCCCAGCTCTAGGAGAGGCAGTCAGACCTTTGATGACACTGAAGTTTTGGGGCTTTATAGTTAGAGTTGTATACTGCATTATATACTGCAGAAAATAGGGTCTGCTTGAAAGAGGCACTTTCATGCTACTAAGTGAGGTGTCAATAGATTTAGGGCTGACCAGCTGCGACAATTTAAATGAGAGAGAGTAGAAGTGAGCTATTGAAATGCACAGCAAGTCTCTCTTTGTTACAGGGAGAGCCTTTAAGAATGGACTTAAAAGAAAAGCAAAATGAGTCTTCATGAGCAAAATCTGGCAGACTCCAATAGGGAGAATCAGCTTCGATATAAGAATGTACAATGCCATTGAAGACCACAGTTAGGTCTCCAAATGGCCCCACCTTTGGAAATTCCATTGGTACAATGAAGCCAACGGAGACGTGTTCCGTAGCTGTAAAAGAACATGAACAAGTACAGCACCTCATCTCTGTCACAATGCAGTGCCTTCTCCTTCTGTACAGAATCAGACTGTCATTGGGAGACTAGATTCTTAAAGCAATGGTTCTCCATCTTTACTATATTGGGATCCTCCAACTATTTAGGCAGGAGGCTAGCTGGAATCCCACACCTCTATGTTTAGTAGTATGGAAAGGGCGGGGTGGCCATAAGCTTTGGCACATGTCTGAATCCCCAGGCTGAAAATTCATGCTTTACAGGACAGAAAGAGACAGGAGAAAAATAGCAGCATTATTTTATTAGGACCAAGTATTACCCTCATTTTACAGATGGGTAAAGTGAGGCACATAGATTAAGCACTGGCATGACTGAGGTATACAGCCCAGGTTTTAAATTCTCTATCCCCAATCCTCAGAGGAGTGGTCCCTGGCAGAGGACTTAGCATGGCCCCTTTTGATCAGGGCTCTAGTGGCAGAAGGCTGGCTTAATCTTCCGTCCTTGGCCAGCACCCTGTCACAGGCAGCATCTTTTAACATGCCTTTTTTCTCCACATCTGTATTACCCTGGGATATCACTCTTCCTGGTCCCAAACTACAACCCTTCAGTTCTTTGTCCAGCTTCAGCAGCTGTCTGGGTTCCTGCACTCTGGATCCCACTCTCCTTAATAGTGTAGACTTGTCCAGGGGTCTTTGCACCTCTGTAAGCTCAGCATTCATAGAGTACCTGGCTCCTTAGGGGCAGACCAAAGGTAAGTGACCCTTTTGGGAACAGCCCACACACCCAATCAAGAGGATAGCATATGTCTCTCCCTTTCAGCATTCATGATGCCATCCTGCCCCCCACATCCCACACCAAACCTTTAACTAGAACTTCTGAGGTTGTTGCTGTTGCTCCATCCACCAGCCTGGAAAATCAGATATCTCACAGTCATGGATAGCATAGACACCACTCTACATTCTCATTGCTACTTGGGGGGGGGAGGTGAGGGGAGGCAAAGAGGGGCTAGTCCCTGTTTTGGCAATGGCACCATATGTACAGGTGGAGGTAGTCCCTGCAATCAATAGGCTCCATATTAGTACCCTCACCACCAGTTAGAGCAGCAATAGGCTTGCTTTAACAGCCTAGGGCAAAAAGAAGCACCCCGACACACACACACTAACAAACAGCATCACATCTTCCAACCGGGCTTCAGAACAGTAGAAAGTATGATATACAGCTCATAAGGTCATCACTTGATAGTCTGGTTCAGTTCCCAAATACAGTCTCTAGTTCATCCAGTCTTCTAGAGCAAACAATCACCACTACCCCCTATACAGTTTCCACTCTCCTTTTCCTCATCTGCCTCTTCCTGTTCATATAGTCCAACCAGTCAAGGAAGAGCCAGGCCTACCTGAGTACCCCTCAAGTTATCCCACCTGTAGGCCCCCGTCTGTCCCTTAAAAGAGGTAGTAGACTCCTTAACATCCCTTTAGCACAATAGGATCTATAGACCCCAAGATAGAACCCATTCCCAGAAGCCGAGGGACAAGGCCTGACACTTTCCCATGGCCATCCAAGAGAAGTTGGTACTGCAACCTCTTTTCTGGCTGAAGGGAGAAAGGCTGGGAGCATAAGGTAATCATTGATCAGGAAGAGCCCAAATTCAAGACAACAGTCTATGAACATAGGTGAAAGAGATGACTAGGTTTTGGGGGTCTGCAAATACTTACCTTTGTTGAAAATTGTAGACAAGTGAAGAATTCCTACCCAGAGTTCTCCAACCCACACTGCATATACTGTAAAAACAAACAAACAAACAAACCAGCAACTATGTCAGAAAATTCACAGCCAAATCTACAACCCTACATGTTGCATGGGCCTCTAAACAGTAGATGAATAATGCATTCCATGTGGCATGGGGAGAAAGACTGGAAAGGCCAAAGCACCTTAAAGACTTTTCCTTATTTACTGGGCACTGTCAGAACCATTCCACTCCCCAGATATTAGCTGCTGTGATTTAACTTATTTTGTTGTGAGACTTCTCTTTCCATTTATCTCTTATGGTGCTAAATACAAATAATTCACAGAAACCCAGACATTATATATGGACAAAGCCTAGTAAGCCATCCTGTCCCTCTCTATAAATACAGAAGAATTTTGTTCAGTACATTTTCTAGTATATTGTAATTCTTTATGAAACAGATAGTCTTGATAAATGTGTAGTGGTACTGAATAAGGGTTCATATTCTTTTACACAAGTGGTAAAAACTCTGTGGCATAAATACATAGCAGCAGGGGGAAATGTTCTTAGAAGTCAGGTCTGATCACAAAATCTGAATGAATTTGAGAGGAGCTGTGGGCATTCAGCAGGTATTTAGCACCTCCCAGGCTAGGGCCCAATGAGTGGAATTCTCAAATTCATTCAGGTTCCATGATCATATGGCATTTCCCCCAGCTGCTATGTCCTTATACACCGCTGGTTTTGCTTCCCATGTAGACGAATATGTACTGTTCTCAGACACACCATAGATGCCCTGGCTTCTGTCAGAGATGCTTGTACTCAGCACTTCTCAATATCAGTCCCATCTGAAATGCTTCTTCCAGCTTGTTGTATTTAGATATGTACTGGTTGACTGGAGTCTCAAGCTGCTGAATGCATTCAGGGGTACAACAGGGTCAATCACCTCCTGAACACCCCTTTGTGGTCAGAGTTCACTCTTCCTTGTTTTGCCTGTTTTCTGTCTTCAGGCCCTTTAAGAACTCCACTAGAGGCTTTCTTGTGGGTCAATTATAAACCTACTTGGGGGCTGGACTTTTAACAAACTACTCAAACTATCTTCAAAGTCCCAAAATACATCAAAACAGCACCTATTCAGATCTGCTAGCTCCAGGGCTCTTCTTGGCTATGTCTATACTTGGCCAAATAAGTCGACTTTGCTAAGTCGACTTAACAAAGTTGACTTTAAGTCTACTTTGTTAAGTCGACTTAGCATGTCTACATTAAAAAATTAAGTCGACTTAAAGGGGACCCTGCCAAATCAACTTAGAGCATCCACACTGGACGCCTAAGTCGACTTCTAGGGGCTAGGTGAACCTGGGACTGGTCCACGGTGGCGGGGGGGCACCACTTGCCAAGTGCCAGGGGGCTCAGCATTTGCCCCATTGTACCCAAGTACAATGGGGTCTGAGCAGGACAGGGACAATGGAAGGCATAGGAGCGGGGTGGGCAGGGCTGTGTCCTGCCCTGTGGGGGGGCACACCAGGCTCTGCCTGTGCCAGCCACCATGGCAGGGAAGGCAGTGGAGGAGCCCTGGAGCCCTTTAAGTTGACTTAAAGTCGACTTAGGGCTACTCAGCATCCACACTGGCTAAGTCAACTTAATAAAGTCGATTTAGCCAGTAAAGTTGACTTTAAATGAGGTTTTATAAAGTCGACTTTAATTTTCCTTAAGTCGACTTAAGCTGCTGCTTAAATCGACTTAAGGAAAATGTAGTGTCGGTGCAGATTAAATTAAGTCGATTTAAACACGCTTAAGTCGACTTAATTTGTAAGTGTAGATGCACCCCTTGAGTCCCAGATGGCTCTTTATAAAGCAGCTATTCCAACCCGTTTTAGCTGGAGTCTTTCCCCATTCTTCCTAACAGAAACTCTGCAGTCTTCCTGCCAAGAGTCCTATGTTCTCAAGAAAAGCATCCAACACACTCCAGGTGCAATCTGTTCTTCAGCTTGCAGAGGTCAGCACTCAAGCTCATGTACTGTTCTGGCCAAAAAATCTTCTTCAGAATCTCAGACTCTGGTATCGAAGCCCAAACCTTTCTCCCAGTTCGGGACTCTGACAGGAGCCTTTTTCAGTGCCTCTACCTCTCTCCAGCTTCCTGTTGTTCTTATAAGGGATACCTGTCCTCCATTAGACCTTCTCAAGTCTGTTAACACAGCAGAGGTAGGCTCAAGCAATACCTTCTTAAGGGACCTGTGACAAGGGGAACCGTCTGAAAGATGGCTGCCGTAAGAACCCTCTCCCTCTCCTCCCCTCCCCTCTAATTTGTATAAACTTTAGTTGTTGGCCAGCAAACTAAGTATTTATAAGCCATAGCTAACAGTAGCTAGCATCTTACCAGTTAAAGGGATGAACCTTAACTATATACCTGCCAGATTACCTAACTGTATCATTGTCTAACCCAAAAGCAGAAGTGCAATGGAAATATGCAAATTGTGACTGACACTGCTGTGCTCAGATACCCGCTGTAAAGTTTGCTATGGGTTACCCATGGGACTCATTTTTATTTCAATCAGCCGACTCATTTCCAGATGCTTATGATCCATGAATGTATAAGTCTTCTTGAAATATATTCAGTTTGCAAATATCTACATTCATGGTTGATTTACAGTGCTTAGTTAATGTCTGATTATTTCATTGTGTCATTTGCGAGCATATGAATAATTCATGATCCCTCATTAACAAAACCCAAGAACGGGTGGATTCAAGATATTGATTCACAGCCAAAAGCATGAAAAGTAAATGAATATATATGGATGGTTTGGACTGGGGATGAGGGGAGAATATACTTAGACACCTCTATAGCAGCTCAAATGTATCCACAGGATGTGGTATAAGAATGATGCTATGTTAAAGTTGGAGAGAATATACAGTGCACTACCTGAAAAATGTTACTGAAATCTGAAAGAGGAAGCATTCTGTCAGCCAAATAATAGGATCGTAAGTTATCTTCATGCTCTTATTATTCAGGCCTGGATTCAGGACTCATTTGGATGGTGGTGCAGAAAGAGGTGACTTGGAGAGGACATGGAAGCTAAATTTATTGCTCATATTGTACCCTCTACTGGATGACTCCTATAACAGCTCTGGACCACCTTCTGAAACTGTCAACTTGCCTTATTCGTAAGTCACTGCAAAATGTATGTGGGAATTGAATCAAATTAAGAAAAATGATGTCAATACAGAGGGAAAACTGATCATGTATCGTGCAACTTATAGGGGAAAGAAACTAAAAGGGCTTTTAAATGGAGATTAACAGAAAGAAGACACTAAGGTGCTTTTCCTGAAAGGGGAAAGTGTGGCAAAGCATTAAGCTGTAACAAGTCCACATCCTGCAATCTTTGGCTGAGTCTACACTGGTAAATTAAGTCGACTTAAGCTTGCTTAAGTCAACTTAATTTACCCTGCGTCTACACTACACTTTGCTTAAGTTGACTTAAGCAGCTTGCTTAAGTCGACTTAAGGAAAATTAAGTCGACTTTATTAAACCTGCTTTTTACTCGACCTAAGGCTTAATTTGACTTTTTAAAGTCAAATTAAGCCAGTATAGATGTGGGGTAGCCCTAAGTATAGACGTGGGGTAGCCTAGCGTGCCCCCCAAAGGGCAGGGCAGAGCCAGTGTGATGCTGTCTGGATTTAGGGAAGCATTTATATTATTTTCTATTCATATATCCTAAATGCTCTATAATCCATAGGAGCTATGTCATGTTTGGTATCAATAGAAAGGTAGTAATTTGCTGGGAATGATTATATAGTTTATGTCTAGGGATTCTGTTTGGATTAGAAGTTGGTTTAGATAGGAATTTGGTGTTCTATCTATACTTTAACTTGTGTGATTTTATGGAAATGTCTGAGAGAGGCATCTGTGTCAAACCATTGTCTCCTTAATGTTAAGGCATGTGCCAGGTGATATGGGCCCATTGTGTCCTTAATGGCTCATCAGTTTAGTCCCTGTGCCCATTGTAGCTGGAAAATTCCTATCTAAACTAACTTCTAATCCAAATAGAAATCCTAAACATAAACTATATAATCATTCCCAGCAAATTGCTACCTTTCTATTGATACCAAACATGACATAGCTCCTATGGATTATAGCATTTAGGATATATGAATAGAAAATAATATCATAAATGCTTCCTTAAATCCAGACAGCATCACACCCTGCCCACATGCCCTGCCAGGGTCCCTGTCCCCCTTTTCCCCATTGCACACAAGGGGTGCCCCCCCCACCACCGTGGACCTGTCCAAGGTCCCCCTAGCCCCTAGAAGTCGACCTAAAGCGTCCAGTGTGGATGCTCTAGGTCGACTTTGTAAGTTCCCCTTTAAGTCGACTTTAATTTTAAGTGTAGACACACTAAGTCGACTTAACTAAGTCGACTTTTAAGTCCACTTAGTTAAGTCGACTTAGTTAAAGTCGACTTAAAAGTGCAAGTGTAGACATAGCCCTTGTGCTGTTAAAAAGATTTTGGAAGATTTGCCTGAGTAATCACAGCAGGATTGGTCCCATGGAGCCAAAGCGCTCATGTTCCTAGACATTCGGAGATATTAGTGTCTTTTGGTATTGGAAGGTGACAAGCTATCAAAGAAGCCACGATTTGTATCTGTAATCTTACAGATTGTCCTGTTAGCTATTCCTGTTATGGAGTAAATTGATCCTTCAGTTAGAATTTCCTAAGTTACACTATATTTTATCACTAAATACATCTCTAACCCTTAATATCACCACCTGGCAACAAAATCCTTCCCAAAAACTAAGTGCTAATGTTCAAAGAGCAGAAAAATATCCAACATTCCACTGTCTACCTTTCGGGAGCAGATAGCAAGGTTTAGAGCCCCTTGTCTGCTGACGTCATTTAAAATTGCAGGTGCCCTGAAGTTTTTCCTCCATTTAGTTGCATCTCACAGCACCACAAAAGGTCCGGAGCTGATTATTTCTCATGCAACTGAAAGGAAAATCCAGATATATGTCACAGAACTTATGGCCCAAGCATGAAAGCTGGTGAGTATCTGAGGTCATTTTTAAACACATCACCACAGATAAACTTGGCAGTCTATAGACAAATAACAGCCTCCCAAAGAATTTACAAACTAATTGAGACACAAATAAGCATGACAATAGGAAGAGATGACACCTGACATGGGGATGAAGGGGAGGGAAGACAAGATTTACATAATATTTTGTTATTTGTATAATGCAACATAGGAGATATTTGAAGAAGGAAGGAGAAATAGTGTAAATTCACGGGGCTCAGGATCAAGAACTCTTTGTTATAAAAGAAAGATATGTTTAAAGTTGCATCCCATTTCAAAAAGAAATGGCAGTGAGGAGGAGCAAATACTGATCTCGCTTTTGCCGATATAAATAGTTACTCCAGTAATGTCAGTAAAGCTATTCTAGATGTCCACAGATGTGATTGAAGGCATGTCTACACTACACAGTTAAATTGACTTAAATTAAGTCGACATCCAGCCGTCGCAGTAATTAAGTCAGTCATGCGTGTCCGCACCATGCTCATTGTGTCAGTGAAGTGTGTTCTCACAAGCATCATTTGCATTGATGCAGCAGCGCACCTTGAGGATCTATCCCACAATGCAACTTACTGCAGGGAACTTGGGGAAGGGCTGGCAATGCCTCATGGGATCAAAACGTTGCAGGGCAGAATGGGAGCATGGTTTCAACCTCCCATGATGCAGTTTCCTCCCTCCCTTCCTATACCGATATTAACAACAACAACCCATACTTTTTTGCAAAAGCTTGGCTTAACTGCACGTACGCCATAGCCTGTGAAACATGGACCCTGCTCAACTGTGCATGCCTGTGAGCAACACAAACATCTTGTGCCTTATCCTACTGTATATCCAGAGCTGAGACAGACTGCCACACAAAACATTGCAATGTCCTTCAAGCAGTCCTGTTGCAAGCCAAAGAACAAAACAATTCCTGGTTGCTGCTGACAGTTGTACCACAGCTGAACAGGGTGAGGTGCTGTTTCAGGTCCCAGGAAACTGAATCCTGGGATCGCATCATTAGGCAGTTATGGGATGGCAAGCAGTGACTGCAGAATTTTTGGATGCAGAAGGCCACTCTCCAGGAATTTTGTGCAGAGCTTTCCTCAGCCCTGAAGCGCAGCAACACTGAAATAAAACTTGCTCTGACAGGGGAGAAGCAAGTAGTGAGTGCTCTCTGGAAGCTTGCAATGCCAGATTCATACCAGTTAGTGGGCAATCAATTTGGAGTTGGTAAATCCACTGTGGGAGCTGTTGTGATCCAAGTGTGCAGGGTCATTAATTGACTTCTGTTAAGAAGGGCAACGTGCAGGACAGAATGGATGGTTTTGTCATGATGAGATTCTTTAATGGCGGTAGGCAATAGATGGCACGCATATCTCGATCTTGGCCCCAAACCACCTTGCTAAAGAGTACATAAACCGAAAGGGATACCTTTCAATGGTTTTGCAGGTGCTGGTGGATCACGGGTACCATTTCATAGACATCAGCATGGGAGGATCAGAAAAAGGCGCATGATACAGGCATCTTAAGGAACTTTGATCTTTTCAGAAAGCTGCAATCAGAGACTTACTTTCCAGATCACATAATAACCACTGATGATGTTGGAACACCAATAGTGTTTCTGGGAGACCCAGCCTTTCCTGTGGTCCTATGATTCATGAAGCCATACACCAGCCCTCTGGACAGCAGTAAGGAGCAGTTCAAACATAGACTGAGCAAGTGCAAAATGGGGTGAAATCTGTCTTTGAACATTCAAAGAGTCACTGTGCAGATTGCTTGCTCGGCTAGATCTCAGTGAAAGCAATATTCCCTATGTGTGCTGTAATATTTTTCCACAGAGGTTGGGGCATAAAGCAGATAGGCTGGCAGCTAATTTTGAGCAGCCAGCTACCAGGGCAATAAGAAGAGAATGCAGTGAAGGCTCTGCATCTCTAGGAGGCTTTGAAAACCCTTTTCAGTAATGAGCCACAGTAACGTGCACTGTTTATCTGTGTTGTGCCTTCCCATACCATCCCCTCCAGTGCATCAATTTCCCTTCACCTCCCCTCCCACAAATTCCCAAGCTGGGAATAAATAAAGAGTATTTAATTCTCAAAATATTGATGCTTATTTCATGAATATAAGGAAACTGAAAGAGCAAGAAAATAATTGAACTTTGGGCAAAGGGTGTGATAAAATTGGGACAGAGAAACCAAGTCAGCTTGTTGGCGAAAACACTGAAGTCTTGTCTATCAAAGGTCTTCAAATGGCCACCTTGTGTTCTTAGATCCCTTCCACTGCATTCCTCCCCACTCCGACCTCCCAGAATGTTTGCGGGAGGGCGATGGGGAAGAGGGCAATGTTTGCAGGCCATTTTGCAGGGGCTGCAGATGGACCCTAGCCTCAAGTTGCTTTTCTTGGTGCTCAGCCAGATGCCTTAACATGTCTGACTGGTCCTTCATAAGCCACAGCATCTCATCCTGCATGGCACACACATGCTCCTGGGCTGCTCTCCATGTCCATGTCTGGTTTTTCAGACAATGAAATCCTCCAAGCTCTTAGTTCCACGACAGCTGTCCGGGTGATATTCAATATTTCATTGAACACGTCATCACGCATTCTCTTTTTCCTTCTTCTAATCTGCGACAGCATCTCTGCCTGTGTGGAGGATTTGCTGATGGTCAAGCTCTCCCCTGTAAGGCATGCAAAGCACAAGGCAACCATTGTTAGTGCATACCCAAGCTCCTAGTGCAAAGTTTCTATTTTAAAAAATCACTCCGTTTGTTACAATGAAGTGCAAGCAAGAACAGAATCCATATCTCTAGCTATTCAATGAACCGGTTTGCTGTTCCAGCCATGGTGAGCATGGTACAGCAGTACATGGACTTTGTGCTGCAATTCATGGGCAACCTGTGTCAGGAACACTGTGCACAGGTGGACAATGCTTCCTCCCTTTAGCAATATGGATGGTGCTTGGAGACCAGGGCCAACATTAAGACTCCCAAAGTGCAGACTCTGTTCGAGGCTGCCTGGGGGTAATGGGAAGGTTTATGGCCATGAGAGAACACAGGAAACCTCACTCCCCTTCCGTTAAGGCTATTGGTAATAGTTGTCCTGGGCTTGCAAATGCTAGTGTCAATGCCAATCCTGCCACCCAAAACACTGGCCTGTTAGGGAAATCATGGTTGAGGGACCCAGAAATCACCATGGTTGGGGAATCACCTGCTCTGTTGTTTGTGGTACAAGGGCTTGTATTGAAAACTTCCACTGTCCCCCCTAGGTGACCCTATGTGATATCAGTCTCCTCAGGGTAACAGCTGCAAGCATCTGTGTACAGACCTGGCATTTATGCTGTCCAAAAAATTAATACTGGAAAGTCATGGGAAAGTGTCCTACTGTGGTGGAAAAAATAAGGCAGCCCCTCTATGAAAGTTTCCTAGAGACCTCCATGAAGGGTTCTCAGACAAGCCCTGTGCACATAAACAATCTTTTCTGTGGGGCTCCCTCTTTGTAGCTAGAGCAGCCACTGGAAAGCAGATACCCATTATACCTAACTTTTTATTCGTATTAAACTTAAAACATAAGAGCATGTAACCCTCATAATTTGATTGGAATTGAAAACTCATCAGAGGTGCCTTCCCTGACATCATGCTTAGTCCCAGTGCTATTTTGTGACAAGCTGGACTGTTCTAGGGTTAAAAATAACTCCTGACTATTGGGGAGAATGGATCCCCCATTCACCTGTCTCCCATTTTCTTTTCCTCTTCCTCATCCAAAATATCCTCCTCCTTTATTGTTGCCTGAGGTGACCTGGGACTCATTCCTGGGTGGTATCCACATTGTGTTTGCGGGTAGTGGCAGGGTCGCCGCCAAGAATTGCATGCAGCTCATTGTGGAAGTGGCATGTCTGTGACGCAGAACCAGAACCACTGTGCACCTTCAATGTCTTATGGGACACCCGCTGCAGTTCTTTGATTTCCATTTGCTGCCACTGGCTGTCCATAGCGCAGCTCTTCTCCCCTATATCCCAAGCAATCTTTTTGTAGATATCTACATTTCTGTAGCTGGATCAGAGCTGAGCCTTCACAGACTCTTCTCCACACAGATCAATAACATTCACCATCTCCTATATACTCCAGGCTCGAGTGTGTTTGGAGCACTGAGTCGCCATGAAAGCTGGGCTGCCAAGCTCTCCATGATGATTAAACAGGAAAATTCTAATGGCTTTATTGGGGATGAGGCTGTTCCTTTGTACCTGCCAGCTGTGCAGAAGAGTTGAAAACAACCTCCAGAGTGCTCACAGCAGTGCTCCTGGAGGCCAATTCAGGCCTTGTACACACGATCAGTTTATCGCGCATTAAAGCTCATTACCGCGCGATAGCAACAACGGCGTACACACATGCAACAGGGCTCTTGCGCGTTAACTGCCTTGTTGTCGTGCAATCCAACAACCACTCCGACGAGAGTGGTAACAGCTGTTGCGGATCATCTGTTGCGCGTTTGAGCTCGTGTGTACGCTTACCGCGCATTGACTGGCCTCCGGAAGTGTCCCAGCATTCCCAAGTCGTCCTCTCTGGTCTTCGCCCCACCCGCTCTGTGGCCGTGACGAAACTGTCCCCGCCCTGCCCCAAGCTTATTCCCGGGATTTTCAAATTTCTAGTCTGTTTCACTTCCTGCTCCCTTCCTCGTGGAGTGTGTTTGGGCTCCAATCATCAGTAGCAATGGCGGCCCACCGTGGAAGACGCGCACCCCTTTGGAGCACGGCAGAGGTGCTGGACCTGATCAGCATCTGGGGAGAGTCCGCTGTGCAGGCGCAGCTACGCGGCAGCAGGAGGAATTATGACACATTTGGCATAATTTCTCGGGCCATGTCAGAGAGAGGGCATGATAGAGACACAGTGCAGTGCAGATCAAAGGTGAAGGAGCTCAGAATAACCTATCACCGAGCGAAGGAGGGAAACCGCCGTTCCGGATCAGCGCCTGCTACATGCAGGTACTATAAGGAAATAGAAGCCATCCTCAGTGGGGACCCCACAACCACTGCCAAAAGTCCCGTGGACACTTCAGCCCCCCCTCATCCGGTGATTGCCAGAGCCGAGCAGGATGAGGACGTTGTTGAGGAGGAGGAGGAGGAGGAGGAGATGGAGGATGACACGGAGGAAAGCGCAACCGCGTGTAGCTAGGAGCTCTTCAGCAGCCCCGCTGAGACTTCCACCCAAGGCTTGAACTGCAGCGTGTTCTCTGAGGCGGCAGAGGGGGGTTCAGGTAAGTTTCTCCTTCATTCAGCTCTGCTCCTGCTAAAATATCATTGTCTGGGGTGGGGGTGCTTGCGGGTCCCCGCTGTGCATGCTATTTACTCTGCATTCATTAGAAGGGCATCAATACAAGCAGTGATTGTAAAATAATCATCTGCATTTAGGTCAGTAAAGGTTTCCTCGATGTACCTCCAGAGCCTAATACTCAGGTTAGGTGGGAGAGCGTTTGTGTCTACGCTCCCAAAGACGGATACTCTGCCTCTCCAGCTGCAAAGCACAGCCCTGGGAACCATGGCAGCACACAGTGCAGCAGCATACGGTCCTGGCCTGCTACCGGCGGCATGTAGGAGATGTATTCTAGATGGCAGGGGCACTCTGAGGAGAGCGATATTGGGTTCCATCTGTGTACCCTCTTCCGATTATTAGCCCCCGGTAAGCCGTCTATTAGAATGTACCTTGTCTGCTTCAGCGAAGCGTAGTGTGTTGACCGCCCTGTACCTTCCAGTGGAATGTGCAACTGGAAGGTTACATTGGCTATCTATGCTATGTGTTAACAATGTCTTTATTGTTATTTTTGTATTAGAATTGAGCTTCACAAGGCCGGTGTCTACCCCAGCTGACCGAATGAGAAACATTTGGCAGCGTGCTCGAAGAAACAGGGAGGATATGTTTCACGAGCTGCTGAAAGCAACACAGGAATCCTCAAGGGAGAATAGAGCCTGGAGAGAGGAATCCCAGCAGAGGAGGCAGAAACACAGGGACGAACTGATAAGCGTCATGAAGGAGCAAACAGAACTGCTCAAGAGCATGATTGCTTTGCAGTCCCAGGTGATAAATGTCCGGGCTCCACTCCAGACAGTTCAGCCGTGTCTGCCTCCCACACATCGCAGTCCCTCAAAGCATTTCTTTGAAGACCACCCTTCCCCCCGGTACAGGACAACATCCAGTCGTCACCCCCAGCTACTTTTATGAGACCCGGAGCTACACCAACCTGTAACCCCACCCCCACCTTTTAGGTTTTAATAAAAACAGTAACAAATACTTTGAAGAATGCATTTATTTATACACATTATTGAAATGATCCTAAGGTGCACCTGATGCGTCATGGAACTTAACTAGGGGAGGGCATCATTGAAATGCTCCCTGAGTGCCTCCCTTATGCGAGCAGCTTCTCCTTGTGCCACCCTAATACTCCTAGTGGCTGGCTGCTCGTATGCTTCCTCGAGGCGCTGTGCCTCCGTAGCCCACGTAGGGGAAAACTTTTCTCCCCTACTTTCACAAATGTTATGGAGGACACAACATGACGCAATCACGGCAGGGATCTGGTCCTCTGCCAAGTCCAGCCTCCCATACAAACAGCGCCAGCGCCCTTTTAAATGGCCAAAGGCACACTCCACAGTCATTCTGCAGCGGCTCAATCGGTAATTGAACCGCTCCTTGCTGCGATCAAGGTTCCCGGTGTAGGGTTTCATGAGCCATGGCATCAGTGGGTATGCTGGGTCTCCGAGGATGACTATGGGCATCTCCACCTCCCCCACTGTTATTTTTTGATCAGGGAAAAAGGTACCCCCTTGCAGCTTCCGGTACAGACCAGTGTTCCTGAAAATGCGGGCATCATGCACCTTTCCCGACCACCCAGCATTGATGTCCGTGAAATGACCCTTGTGATCCACGAGTGCTTGCAGCACCATGGAGAAGTAGCCCTTCCTGTTTATGTACTCCGTCGCGAGATGGTCTGGAGCCAAAATAGGGATGTGTGTGCCGTCTATGGCTCCCCCGCAGTTAGGGAATCCCATGGCAGCAAAGCCGTCCACAATCTCTCGAACATTGCCCAATGTCACCGTCCTCCGTAGCAGGATGCGATTGATGGCTTGGCACACTTGTGAGAGGGCTAATCCGACGGTGGTCCTCCCGACTCCAAACTGGTTTGCAACGGACCGATAGCAGTCGGGAGTCGCCATCTTCCATACAGCAATCGCAACACGCTTCTCCACGGTTAGGGCTGACCTCATGTTGGTGTCTTTTCGTCGCAGGGCAGGGGCCAACTCTGAGCACAGTTCCAGAAAGGTTGCTTTCCACATTCGAAAGTTCTGTACCCACTGCTCGTCATCCCACAGCTGCATAACAATGTGATCCCACCACTCAGTGCTCGTCTCTCGCGACCAGAAACGGCGTTGCACCGTGTGCAGATGATCAGTGAAGGAGCTGAGCAATGCGGAGCTGTTGCTCTGCATGGCATCGATCAGCCCCTGCTCCTCGGTGTCCTCGTCTGACTCGGAGCTCATTGCGTACTGAGCAACAAGCCGAGATGTATTCAGAATGTTGAAGGCGACAGTGGAGATCAGAGCAGGATCCATGCCGTCGCTGTTGTGATTGATTGCAAGTGGTGCGTTGCGTCACTGCAATGTTGAAAATAGGTGCGAGTTGCTATTGGAAACGACGAAGACGCTAGGGGAACACAAAGCACCATGGGAAACTGACACTTTACCCATGGCGCTTTGCGTTCCTTTCCTTCATCCAATGATTCATAGCGCCGACTTAGGGGAAAATGGAACGATGGGATAGGTGCCCAGAAGTCATTGCGCTCAACCGCGATAATGCATGTAATTTTGTTGCGTTGCAGGGAGCAACGTGTGTACGTGTTGTCCCGCAATAAAGGTCACGTGAGTTTTATAGCGCGATTGCCTTGTTGCGCTTTAATCTGATCATGTGTACATAGCCTCAGTTGCCTTACATAACACTGCATCAACACTGCCTCTCTGTCGACTCATTAACATTGAAGTAAGCACTATACTTCTCACAGAAGTGGAGTAATTAAGTAGATTAAAGGCGAATTAAGTAACTGGTGAGTCAAGTCAGCAGAAGAGACCTGGCAATATAGACACATACGTTATTAGGTCAAGGTAAGGTAGATTCCGTTGACCTAGGTTTGTAGTGGAAATCAGGTCTGAGAGCAGAATTTGGCCTATAATTTCAGTCTGCCATATATTATTAAAAAGGATGCAATATATTTCAAAAATAACTGAGACGGAGTTACTTGAAGATAAGAGGTGATAGCCTAGATAATGATGTTTCCAAGCATGTCTTCAAACTCAACTTTTCCATTAAAAGGCTTAAAGCGAGAGCTGACCTTTACTTTATTGCAGTCAGACACAATAAATGCAGCCAGAATTTGGTCTTCTCTGGAGTAGAGCCATTGATCAAGGTTGTTAAAAAGTTATTTTAAAAATATCAGCAACCAATCAGTTTTGCATCGTACTCATGTTTTTTACAGTGAGACTATGATCAAAGGCTAATCCAAAACCTATTCACTTCAACTTGACTCTGAATTGGGCTGATACTGAATACTATAATATCTTCAAGCAGGCTTGGAACAATGGTGCCATGAATATATTGTAAACAACAAAAGTAACTCACTTTAGTTTTCAGACCTGAAAAGTAACACTGATTACTTGTCATTCATGCATTTTTGTTTTAAACTACTAGATTTTTAGAGTTATAGAAAAAAAATAGTAGGATGAAATTAATAAATGGAAAGTTCAGTATGATTGGCAAGAACTCCCTGATTTGAGGTCTCTTAACTGAACACTAGTCTACCAAGGGAAATGGCAGCAGCCACATCATTGGGAGTTTTTTTAAGTAGTCTACACATAGGCTTGGAAGGATTTGATTTTTATCAGTAAATATAGATAAAGGTAGGTTTCAGCACACATACACAAATTGACAAAAATATTTCCCTCGATAACAATCAAAGTTTCCAGATAGGCAAAGAAAAATGCTGTTTGAGAGCTCAGAATTTCATTTAAGGTTACTTTGTATATTTTAACATGTCATGTTGACACTTTGTTTTAATGGTTAATAAGCTTTAATTATTGAATCTCAACACCTACTGTTATTTAACCATTATTTGACACTCTCTTGTACTGTAACCTCCTCATAATTTCATCCAAGTAAAAATTTAGATCAATAAAAATCTAAAAAATTATTTAATAATAAATATTGATATTATCTGTCAAAATTATTGAAAAAGAAATAGAATTCTACTAAAGCTATCCATGCAAGACACTAGGCAATATACTGCAGGAAATAATCCTGTACCAGCAGGGAAATGAACTTTCTCTATTTGAATTGTTATTTTAGAAACGTAATCCATTACTTTCACAACACTGTCCTTGAGAAAGACTGCAGTGCAGCCTTCAGCTTGCGCGTTTCCTGTTTTGATTGAAATAAAGGTCAGAAAACTCAAAACCTAGCTTCAGAAGATCTTGCTTTAAGAGTATACTCACAGACAATATTATTGTTTGTGCTTTATAATGGCTAGTGTCAACCTGACAAATTTTGACAGTTTGTGTGTGGAAGATATTTTAAATAAAGGGGAAAGACATGGTAGAAAGATTGTTGTGGGTGGATGTCTTAGCTATTAAAGTTTCCCTTTCCCAAAGGATTAAGCATTGACTTACCCAAGTTCAAATTCTAAAAGCTTCGCCTTGGCATGGCCCTTACAGATTATAACATGGTGCGGGTATGCATCTGCTGAGAGTGTGGTAGGCTACCAGCAAGAGTTGAATAAGAGACATACTTCCCTTTCATGTCGTTTTTTTAGATGCAATTTCTAATGCAAACTGACAGTTAGAAAATGAGGCTTAATTTAATTCCAGTGCTTATACATTTTTAGGCATGAGGGACTATGTGTCTTCCCCAGGAAAACACTCAGGATATATCTTCACAGCAAAAACAAACCAAAGAAAATAAAATGCAGCAGCAAGTCTCAGAGTCTGAGTCAGCTGACTCACACTTGCTGGGCTCACACTGTGAGGCTAAAAATAGAGTAGATATTCAGGCTCTAGGTCTCAGAGCCCAAACTGCAGCCCAAGCCCGAACATCTACACTGCTATTTTCCACCTGCAGCACAAGCCCCATAAGAATGAGTCAGCTGACCCAGACTCTGAGACTCCTCTTACCATAGGTTGTTTTTTTGCCATATATGCTCAGATACCATAGTGATAAGAACAGAGAGCCCCAGGAAAGTCCATTAAAATTCAGATATTAAAAACTGACCATCTCACATTCTGAAAAATCCACGAGCTTCAGGGTTAAATCTAATTCCATTAGGCATATTTCCAACACAGGCTTACTCAGCCCATTTCTCATTTACTTATTCATAGAATCATAGAAGAGTAGGATTGGAAGGGACCTCAGGACATCACCTAGTCCAACACCCTGCCCAAGGTAGGACCAACTGCAACTACATCATCCCAGTCAGAGCTTTGTCAAGGCAGGCTTTAAAAACCTCTAAGATGGAGATTGCACCACCTCCCAAGGTAACCCATTCCAGCGCTTCATCACCAGCTTAATACCCAACCTGGACTTCCCTCATTGCAACTTGCTCCCAACATTGCTCCTTGTTCTGCCATCTACCGCTACAGAGAACAGCCTAGCTCTGTCGTTCCTGGAACCTCCCCTTCAGGTAGTTAAAGGCTGCTATCAAATCTCCCCTCCCACATGCTTCTCTTCTGTAGACTTAAACAAGCCTCATCCCTCAGTCTCTACTCATAAGTCATGTGCTCCAGCCCCCTAATCATTTTTGCTATCCTCCCCTAGAGCAGTGGTTTTCAAACTTTTTTTCTCGGGACCCAGTTGAGAAAAATAATTTATGCCAGCGATCCAACAATTACTTCTTTGAGCAATGCATTCCAGTCTTTTGGCGGCAGCAGCAGGGGGTGCTGTGACCCAGTGCCTGAGAGTCTGCGACCCAGTACAGGGTCCGGACCCTAAGTTTGAAAACCACTGCCCTAGACTTTCTCCAATTTGTCAACATCTTTCCTATCACGGGGGGCCCAAAACTAGACAGATCACTCCAAATGTGGCCTCACCACTGCAAACTAGAGGGAAATAATCACTTCCCTCGATCTGCCAGCAATGCTCCTATTAATACAGCCTAATATGTCAAGGGCACACTGCTGACCCATATCCAGCTTCTTGACTATTGTAACCCCCATTTGCTCCATGCTGCTTCAAAACCCAGTACTGCAACACTCTGAAGTGGCATAGCTGACTTCAGCATCAGCAAGGTGCTTATCCTCCAGTGCATCAGACTGCATCATTCACCCTGTATGAGGAATGGTTCTTTGTCAGTTAATCAAGTTGGTCTTGTATTCACTATAAATTCAGCAGGTAATGAGTATGCTGTTTTCACAAAGTACAAAAAGAAATTCCTCTTACTCTCCAAATCCACACTGTTTAGTATGTCAGCACAGCAGAGCACAGTGTGGAAACAGAAGACAATGGAACAAAGTTACTGGGCCAACAGCAGAGAGATTTGTTGACATAGCACACAGCAAAATTTTGTGTGCAGCAGGGAAGAACCTGTTTTACCAAGATCAAGCCTACACAAAAGAATTGCATTCAGCATTGGTAAAGAGACTTATCTATTGTCCCTGGTAAACAGTGCCAAAGATAGAGTTCCCTGGAGACAAATTGTGAAGCTAGCTGAAAATGCACTTGCTAGGCTGAAATGAAAGAGAGAACACAATAGTAACTACTGAAGAAACAGCTGAGCCAGGTAACACCAAACTGTCTTTCAGCCCATGTTATCGACACTTGTTCATATATCAGTAGCTTCTGAAGAAACACACATCAGTTTCCATTAGTTCAGAAAGAAATTAATGCAATGTAAAGTCAAACAAGCTTTTGTTTTGTTTGAAGTCCTAACCAAAATTGGAAAGAGAACAGTTAAGCGATAACACAAACAGAATGCAACTTTGGGCCATGATAATGATCTACTGCTGACAGCTGAGAAATGCTAACAGCAAAAATTAAAATAACCACCTCTCATGCTCTACTAACATTAATCATTTGTCTGCTAAAATCAAGGGTGGCTGAATCTGCTTATGGGCCAGATCCTGTCCCTCACATCCTAAAATATGGCTGATGGCCAGTATCCTTCAATTCAAAAACAAGTCTTGGGAAGACAACAGACCCTCCCATTCAATGCACAGTTTTGAAATGCGGTGTCTTCCATAAAAGGGCCTGCAATTTCTGCAACATATGCTACTGCACTGAGAGATGAGAGTAGGATGACCCGATGTCCCACTTTTATAGGGACAGTTCCAATATTCAGAGCATTTTCTTATATAGGCACCTATTACCTCCCATGTTCTGTGCCGATTTTTTGCTCTTATTATCGGCCCACCCTAGATGAGAGTAACTGTATTGTGTTTCATTGTATATAAGTTAGGTTTAGGCCTTGAATTCATGCCAAAATATAAATACAGTTGGGAAAACATGGGTGCCACTTGTAGCAGTCCATCAGCACGGAACCCCCCTGCAGGGCGCCTCCTGGTAATGACACAGGGGAAATGTAGCTCAAGTAGTCCCCCTACAGCTGATCCATTCTCTGCTCTTGTCACATCAGACTCCTGTGCTGAGTCCCCTTCTTAGGATCTTGGCCCTCCAGCCAAGTCCCTGAAGTCCACCCCCTCCAGGGTATAGTCCGGCTTGCTCCACACCCAGCCACTAAAAAGAATCAATGGCCAGCAAGCCTGTGCCACTCTTGGCACCCGTGCTGCTCCTGGCAGGCTGGGGTGGGGGGAGAGGGAAGGGACCAAGGCCTGCCCACTTCTCTGGACCCTAGCCCAGGGACCCTATGTGCCTCTGCTGAGTCCTTCTGCCTCCTTCCCATCCACTGTTCAACAATTATAACAGTTCTCTGGGCCACTTTCCCTACAGCTCCCAGTTGCACACATCTCCTCACCAGCTTAGAGTCCAGTCACCATCCTGCTTCTAGGCTCCTTGCCCTGGACCACTGCTCCAGCCTCTGCCACAGTCTGCCCCATCAGGATTCCCTGTGCTGGTCAGCTCCCAGTGCAGTCCACACACTTGGAGTTCTCCTTATGTCCATTTCCCCTCTGACTCTTTGTCTATCTTGTCTATTTACTCCATAGGCTTTTGGGGGCAAGGACTGCTTCTGACTATGTATTTTTATAGTACATTTTGTTATCAGGTCTCAGTTGAAGCCTACTGGGGCTACCATAACACAAATAGTAAATAAATATGAGATATTAATCAAGAACTCAGAACAGTCAGAAATTCTCCTTGTTCAAATAGATAATATATAATATGTTTTAGCATTCAATAACTGATGGATTAGAGTGCCATATGGATCATGTGTTTGTGACATCAGTGATGAGGTATGGATGAGTATTTAATACAGACTTTCCTTCTATGTTCCAGTCACTTAGTACGCTGGATTTGATTGTCTAGTGCCTAGCCCAGATTTATGAGGCTATCCTGGTGACTATCTTCAAAGCTACCAAAATAAATGTAAGTCAGTGAGACTATTCAGATGATTGAAGGACTGAAGGATCAGGTCTTTGTATCCTTTACATACACTCGGGAGGTTTTAACTAGAGCTGTACTGAAAAAGTTAATTATATTTCATGGAGCATTTTGACATTCTGAAATTTGGTTTGGTTCCTATTTGAAGCAATACCCTGACATTCTGAAGTTCTCCATTAAAGGAGAAGGCCTGAAGTCTGTTACTCTAGGTTAGTCCACCAGGCTGGCTGCCACAGACCCTGGAAGACCTAGGCTTGCTGCCTCATGCTCAGTCCACTATTCTTTTGAATTTCCTCACTCACTCTTGATTCGAAACTGATTCTTCATGGCATGCTGTAATGTTCATATTCCCACCCGAACACCCCAGCATTTGAAAATGGGAGAGAATACCGTAGAGGTGATGAATGGTTGGATAGAGGCGATTGTTTTAGCTTTCAGTTTTCCTGGCCTAGATCATAGTAGAGTGCATGGCTACATTCCAATTATATTGGAATTAGTTTTTCTTCCCCCATGTTAAGTATACATTTAAGTTATACCAAAGCGCCTTTCCCATCTCTTCAATACTGTACAGTACGTATGTTGAAGTGTACCATGATTAAAAAGAAATATATGAATCTGGTTCACTTTTCTGAAGCGAGTATTCTTGCTTCTTTAAAAAAAAATCTGATCTTACTGAAAATGTGTTAGAAGCAAGGCTCAGGAAACTTTGCTCTGACATAAAGAACTTAATACCCATTTCCTCTTTTCAGTTATGTTTTTGGCTTGGGTATTTTTTGTTCAGTCTGATGGACACTTGTAAAACTCCCTTTTTTCAGACACACACACACTGATATCTTTACTTTTTAAAATTTTTATAAGCAAACACACACACACATTGTTATACTTCACTTTGGCCTGAAATTTGATATAGAAAGTCACAGCTAACGAGCAAATTTTTCTACCATGCTGTAAAATAAGAGGTGCTTCTACGTAAGATTTTCATGATAAGATTAAAATGATAGGTAATATCAGCTCTTCTAAATATAATCTAACTGAATTATTGAGTTTAGAAATGCAGCTCCTCTCACATGCACTAATTTTTTCCAACAAAAATATAAGGACTTCTGACACACACAGTTAGCACTCTCATAATGCACATACTAAAAGGATCTGCAGATGAAGGTACTATGGACAAAAACCTGTGATTTCATATAATCACATTACAGCCTAACCACAATTCCTTGGACAAATGAGCACAACTGTCACTAACTATCCAGCATTGCATTAGCTGACCACCACTTACTATCCCTCTCCAACCCAATCTTAAGGAGGATTAAAACAGACTACACCAACCAAACACTTAAGAATATAGACTAACGCACCACACCCTCAGGATTTTCAGTGGTCAATATGTATTCACCATTCATAATCTGATTGTTGACCAGTCACCCAGCCTGTTGGGCAGCACAGAAACCACATGGACAGTGCAAGCTGACTTCCAGCCCCTTAGCTACTCTGCGTAGAGACCCAAACAGAATGAAGACAAATCTGGAGATGGAATGGCCTTCTATTCCCAGCTGGGTTTAAGTGGCAAAGATTCCCTCAAGGCCAGGGCATCCACTAGATTTGAGACTCCAGAGAACAGACTATCTAGTTCACCTACTGATGTCCAAACAGGGCCGTCCCTAGAGGGGAGCGGGGCCCAGTGCCAATTGGCCGAGGCGGGACCCCATCCCCCCATGCTGGTGGGGAGTGTGGCAGGCCAGCCCATTCCGCCCCCCATGGACTCCGGTTGCCCCCCAGGGAGCCAACCCAGGAAGCCAAGGCTAGGAGCTGCGGCCCGGGTGGCAAGGAGCCAGGGCCGTGGCCGCAGGGAGCGGGGAGCCGGAGCCGCGGCCCTGGGCCGTGAAGCCGAGGCCGCTCCCGGCCCCAGCTTCCGCCGCCCCCAGGCTGCCATGGCTGGTGCCCCAACTGGGGAACCGAGGCCCCCCACCAGCAGCCGACCCCAGTCGAGGCCACGGCCAGGGATCCCCCTGGCCACATGTGGCCCTGGCCAGGGGTGTTGGGCAGGCTGCCCCTCCCCTGGGCCTGAGTGCTCTGCCCTGGGGGTGGGGAGGAGGCCGGCCCAGGGGCCAGGGGAAGTGCTCCTGGCCTGCCCCTCTGCCTTCGACTCACAAGGCAGCGGGGGACAGGGGGAAGCGCGGCTGTTGGGGGGCCGCAGTGTGGGGCACATGTAACTGCGGGGCCCTGGGCAATCGCCCCATTCGCCCCCCCCCCCCCCAAGGACGGCCCTGTGTCCAAACACAACATGCTTGCCAGAGGACCTGAGAAATGCTATCTGAAAGGTGATAATTTTCTCAGGGCTCATCCTCTTGATGATATGCTACATCTAGGACACTGCATCTGACTAAATGGCACAAAATCCTGCATTATCTTTCCACTTTAGGCTTCTCAATGGCTAATTCCAAATACCATCACAAATACTCCCTGGATTGAGTGTGGACATCAGTACAACAAGAATCAACCTTACTTCTCCCATTATTAGTTTGGCCTTGGGAGGACAATTTCAATATGTGTCAGGATGCCCTTGTGTGCAGTGGCATCTATTGGTAGTGTGGGATGCAATTTACACCCTATGATGGGACCCCATCACATGGACAGGAAGCCTATGAGAACCCTTGCACTCAGGCAGTGTCAATTAGGTTCATGCTCTACCTGAAAAGGGGGAACTTAAAAAGATGCAACTGGCCCCAGAGTGAGGGGAGAGTTTATCTGAAAAAAGATGCTGCTAGAGATTGTGAGGGAGCTTATCAGCCAGGGAAGTGCAGATCAAGGCAGTGACTAGCCTTTCCTTTTCCCTCACTTTGCTTAGGATAGACAGACACTGCAGTCCTGAGGGGGTCTCTAGACATCTGCTTTCCTTCAGTAGCCTCTAGCTGGACATGAGAAAAAGCGCCAGGAACTGGAGAAAATTAGACTCAGAAAGGACCTCAGGAGTGAGACCTGCTGCTAAAGAGAATAGTGAGCTTGTCCAGGAGTGATGGTTCCAGAGGACACTTCGGAGCAAGAAACAGAGAAATGATGGCCAAGTCCAGAGAAGTGAACTGAACTGAAGAATAAGGATCTGGATGTGGAGAAGGCTTGGAATTCCTTTAAGTCAAAGTGGAGGAAACTATCTGAAAACAGCATCCAAGCAATAGGAAACAATATCTACTGGAAAGGGTTGCAGACCAAGCTGCTAGCATCTCAGACAAGTTATTAAGAGAATATACAAAGACTAGCAAGAATGGAAGATTGGAAAATTCCTTTCTGAATTTCAGAAAGTGTAGGGGGGAAGTGAGAACTTTCAAAAGCCAAGCAGAGTTCAATCTTGCAAAAGATATTAAAACCAATTGTGAAATGTTCTGTATCTGTAGCCATTTAAATTTAAAAAAACAATGAAAGAAGAAAGGGACTGTTGAGTACTGATGACAGAGTGGAAATTATCTTTAGTCTAAGCATGATGCAACATCTAAACAAATACTTAGCCTCAGTTTTGAATAAAGGTAATGAGGAGCTTAAGGATAGTGGAAAGGTCACTAATGGAAATGAGGATATGGAAGTAGCAATTGTTACATTAGAGGTGGAAGCCAAACTCAAACAGCTTAATGGGATGAAGTTAGGGGGCCTGACAAGAATATTAAAGGAACTGATGCATGAAATCGCAAGCCCAATAGCAAGGATTTTTAACGAATCCATAAACTCAAGGTCTTGTACCATATGACTAGAGAACTGCTAATATACTACCTATTTTTAAGAAAAGGAAACAAAGTGATCCAGGAGACTGCAAGCCTGTTAGATTGATCTCAGTTGTATGCAAAACCTTGGAACAAATTTTGAAAGAAAGTCATTAGGAACACAAAGATAAAGAGTACTAAAAATAAATACAAACCAAGGGAATGCAGTAGATCTTAATCTAATCTACCTGAATTTCAGTAAGGCATTTGATAAAGTTCCACCTGGGAAATGATTAGCTAAACTGAAGAAGATCAGGATTAATATGAGGAGTGAAAGGTGGGTATGGAACTGGTTAAACTACAACAGGTCTTACTGAAACATGAGCTGGTGGCTGGAGGGAAGTTAATAGTGAAGTTCCTCAGGGACCGGTACTGGGATCAATCTTATTTAACATTTTCATTCGTGATATTGGCACAAAAAGTGGGAGTCTGCTAATAAAATTTGTGGATGGCATAAAGTTGCGAGATTTTAGCAGTATGATGGAGGATCAGAATATCATGCAAGAAGATCTGGAGGACCTTGAAAACTGGAATAGTAGACATGGGATGAAATTTAATATTGTCAAGTGCAAGATTCTGTACTTATAAACTAACAACAAGAATTTTTAATATAAGCTAGGGACTTATCACTTAGAAGTGACAGATGAAAAGAAAGATCTGACGTTTTGGTTGAGCACAAGATGATTATGTGCCACATGAAAATGCGGTCCTAGGTGTCATTAGGAGTAGTACTTCCAGTAAAGATAAGGAAGTGTTATTGCCATTATATAAGGCACTCATGAGACTACATATGGATTATAGTGTGCAATTCTGGTCTCCGGTATTTAAGAAAGATGATTCAAACTAGAACAGGTGCAGAGAAGGGCTACTAGGATGATCAGAGGTGCAGAGAAGAGCTACTAGGATAATCAGAGCTTTGCTTGTTTAGCAAGCAAAGGCTGAGGGAAAATATGCTTGTTCTGTATAAATACATTAGAGAGATAAATACCGGGGATGGAGAGGAGTTATTTAAGTTAAGCACCAATGTTGACACAAAAACAAATGGATATAAACTGGCCATCAGCAAGTTTTATATTAGATAAATAGTGACATTCTAGTACAGCCTTCCAAAGGAAGATTTTTTGCCCTAACTGCTATCTATTTTCAAGACTGAGCTTTATACATTTATGGAAGGAATGGTGCAATGGGGTTGGCTACAGTGGCATGTGGTCCATCTGCAATTACTAGTAGTAAATATTGCCAATGGCTGGAGATGGGGCACTAGATGGGGAAGGCTCTGAATTACTACAGAAAATTCTTTCCTAGGTCTCTGGTTGTTGGAACTTCCCAACATGCTCAGAGTCTAGCTGACCACCATATTTGAAATCAGGAAGGAATTTTACCATGGGTCAGATTGGCTGAGACCCTGGTAGTTTTTCACGTATCTCTGTTTTATGGGCCATGGATCACTTGCTGCTTTAAACTAGAGTAAAAGGTGGTTCTCTGTAACTTGAAGTCATTAAATCATGATTTGAGGACTTCAGTAACTCAGCCAGAGGTTAGGGGTCTATTACATGAGTGGGTGGATGAGGTTCTGTGGCCTTCAATGTGGAGGAGGAGAAATTAGATGATCATTATGGTTCCTTCTGGCCTTAAAGTCTATGGCTATGTCTACACTTGCAAGTTAGTTCGAATTAAGGAAGCTTAACTCAAACTAACTTAAGCCTTGGCCACACTAGGCTTTCATTAGTTCGAATTAAAGGCTTCCTTAATTCGAACTAATACATTTGATTGCTTAGTTCGAATTAATGGTTAATTCAATCCGTTAATTCGAACTAAGTCAAATGTGGCCAAATTAGTTCGAACTAACTGCTTAGTTCAAACTAATCGGCAGATTGACCTTCCTGCAACTGACTAATTCGAACTAAGCAAGTGCCCTGCATGGCCATGGCTAGTTTGAACTAGCATTCTAGTGGGGCCATGCTAGTTCGAATTAGGTTAATTCAAATAACTAAAATTAGTTCGAATTAGTTAGTTCGAAGTAACTAATTCGAACTAGTTTTTGTAAGTGTAGACATAGCCTATGAGACTACACACCCCAGTATACTAATGAGAGGGAAAATAAGCCCCATGACTTAAGTGGGAATATTGGAGTAAAGAAAGCAGGATTTAAAACAATAATAAGAATTTCAATTTGCATAAGGCAATGTTTTGAAATGTGGGACTTTCATTCTTAGTCATTAAGTCACAAACAACTATAGGTGCTGTTTTGATAATTGGTGGAAAGTTTTCATTTTATTTCAGGGTTTTACATCTTTAATTTTTTTAGTTAATATCACACTTAGCTTATGTCACACTGGCCAACTGCAGGAACCATAGTTCCAACAAAGAGCAAAGAGATTTTGTAACATAGTAAGGCAGCCCAGTGTAACTGCAAGCTTTTACTTGTAGTTAAAAGAATCTTTATCACTCTAGGAGATGATATTCTGTCATGTATCTTTGGGCATTTTATTTTTTGTTGTGGGTGTTTAGCAGAGAGTATATAAGTAGAAGTTCTTGTTCCTAGATATCCCTTGTCTCCCTTAGGGATCCATAATCTAGTATTTAAGAGTACTTAGAAATTTGCATCCATAACTCACATAGCACTTCATAAGAAAGGAAAAGAATCATTATTCCCATTTTAGAGGTGGAGAAACTGAGGCACAAAGATGATGTGACTTGCCTACAGCCACCCAGCAAGTCAGTGGCAGAGCCAAGCAAAGAACCCAGGAATCTTGATTCCCAATAATTCAGTGCTGTATTGCCTGGACAATGCTGCTTCTTTTCATGAAAGATGGAGACATCACTAATATTTTAGCTTCACTGAATAAATCAGAGGTCATGCTGCCACTCATTGTAGGTCTTCCCTCTGCACTCTCACAAGACCTACAAGACCAAGGTGCAAATGGTCTCAGATTTAATTAGGTTAGAGAAAAAAGAAAGTCTTTCTTTCTCTCTCAGCAGTGTACTACAAATTGTGCCTCTGTCAGGGATGATAGGAAAGTTGGCTACCCATGGCTAATTAGAATATATCTTAGGCTTTTATAATTATTGCATTCTATAATTATAGAAGGGTTAATGCTCCCACTTACACCCAAATTCATGGATAATTGTTTAGCAATGATGGGAAAGGGAAGGCAATGCAGAGGTAACATAACTATTTAATGAGCTTTCTGAAAATGTGTTACATTATTTAAAGTTTGCTTGACTGCAATAAAGGTTTGTTAAGTTGACATGATTTTCCACGCTTGTTAAGTTCTGAAAATATGAGGTTTTAGGTTTAGCACAGGGCATACGAAGGGCTAGATGGTGACTTTAAAACCCACTGCCCTGGTAGAGGAGGATGAAGGAGGGCTGCAAACCAGTAACATTTCCTATTTCCCAGAACCATTTTCTCTGTTGCAGGCACAATGCCTTCCTAAAGCTGAAGGGAATACACATTAGCAACATTTGGGTGCTTCAGATGAAACTTTAAAAGAACAATATTTAATGTAGCCCTAGAGTGGCTGTTTTCGGAGAGATGAATGGTTAAGAAAATGTATCATGTTTTGTAATTATCTGTATCAATACCTGTAAAAGCATTGGCCTCCATTTTCAAGAATGCTGCAGGCCCTTGGCTTGTACAGGGCATTATACTCTTCTTCTCTGTGTGGTGGATGTAGATATGCAAAGTCTCCATGAGAGAAAGCAAGCAGGGCACATCTCTTCTGTACATACTGCTGCTGAGCCTCACAAGATGGCAGCTGCCTTGCAACCAGCAAAGTCTTAGATGTTTAAAGATGAATAAAATCAATGCAAAGCAATGTGGTCTTATAGAAAACAGATCCTGTCAAACAAACTTGATTTTTTTCTGTTGGGATTATGAGTTTGGTTGATAAAGGTAATAGTGCTGACTAAGACTAATATACTTAGTCTTCCATGAAGTATTTTGATTAAAATACTAGGATGATATAAAGTCAACATGGCACACACCAAACAAATTAAAAGCTGGCTAACTGATAAGCCTCAAAACATAATTGTAAATGGGGACTATTCATCAAGCACGTGCTTTTCCAGTGTGGTCACATGGGAATCAGTTCTTGGCCCTACACTATTTAACATTTTTAATCAATGTCCTGCAAGAAAACAAAATCATCACTAATAAAGTTTGCAGTCATGTGGTAAATAACAAAGAAGATTTCTCTAAATCAGTGACCTATCTGGATCACTTGGTAAACTGAGCACATGCAAACAATAAGAGTTTCCTAGGCTAAATGTAAACATATACATCTTGGAACAAAGAATGTAACCCATACTTACAGGACTGGGAACTCTATTCTGGGAAGCAGTAACTCTAAAAATAGACTCAAGGGTTATGGCGGATAGTCAGCTGAATATGAGCTCCCAATGGGACACTGTGGACAAAAAAAAAAAATCTAATGTGATCCTGTAGTGCATAAACAATAGGATTAGAGAGCTTATTTTACTTCTGTATACTGTGTCCAGTTATGGTGTTCACAATTCAAGACAGTTGTTGATAAATTGGAGCGTATACAGAGAATAACCATGAGAATGATTAATGAATTAGAAAACATGCCTTCTTGTAATAGACTCAAGGAATTCAATCTATTTAGCTTAAAAAAGACTAGGTTAAGAGGTGACTTGATTACAATCTAGGGAAACCTACATGGAGAACAAACATTTAACAATGGACTCTTCAATCAAGCAGAGAAAAGTATAACATGATCCAATAATTGGAAGTTGAACCAAGACAAATTCAGACTGAAAATAAGGTGCAATTGTGGTGGATTTTCCATTACTGACAATTCTAAAGTTAAGATTGGATATTTTTTCTAAAATATAAGCTCTTGGAATGATTTGGGGGAAGTTATATGACCTTGTATTATATAGGAGGTCAGATTAACTGATCACAATGGTCCCTTTTGGCACTGGAATCCATGAATCTACAAGAAAGTCATAATAGTTACATACACATTGCACGTTTGCAGCTACTTGATTACTAATGTGACAGTATGCTCCATCTTTATGGTTTTCAAAGGCTTATCAGAACTGACGCTTGATAATCCTTGTGTGGAAAAAGTTTCTTGTTTATTTTTGACTGGCCTTGTGATATCAAAGACTGGCCAGATATTTTTTTTTTCTTTTTTACTGAAATACAAGAATTGCTAACAACACCTGTGGTGGAAAATGTAGAAATACAGAAAGATTCTTACTGTATGCAGATTAGGCTAATGGAAAATGTTTGTTACTGTTTACATTAGTTCAAGATAAAGTTACATGTTTTATTTAGGCTTTAATGTGTGACTGGGATGAATTTGTTCACTTCAGAACTAGTCATTCCTTGGAAAGCAACTGAGAAATGTTCAGCCCCCATGTAGGCCAGATACATATGTTAGCAATAGGCTTGATATCCCTGAGGGATTTTTCAAAATAGCTTTGAACATATGGTTCTATGTGCTTGATTGACAAAAATTTGATTTAAAAAATAAAATAGAATAGAGAAAGAATTCTTATTCTTGAGGTATATACCCCCTACAACAGGAATATAATATTGTTCCTTTTTTTGCAGAACAGTAAGTAGAGTTTTCAACTTTGGAGTAGTTATTCACTGAATAGAAGAGAAAATACCGATGGATTCAAGCTTCTTTCATTATATCCATTTTATGGAATGGCCCAGATCTCAACAGGGGTAACTATGGAAGTTAATGGAGCTACAGGCATTTGCACCAATTGAGGGTCTCGCCCAATAAGTACGCACACAGCCTGATTTTGATCTCACATTATGGTGATGTTGACCTCAGTGGAATGACATTGTAAAATCAGTGAGAGTTCAGACTCAGTGCAAGATCCATTGTTCACTTGAATAAGATAGCTCATATCATACAAAGTAAAAGTAAAGTTCAAGTAATTCCACCTTGAGAGCCCCAACTGAGAACATATAAGTCCCAGCCCTTAGTTTCTTTTTCTGTAGTCTCATCTGGCAACACCACCTGAAAGCCATACATCTCCCTACCATATGGTCCATGAAACTAAGCATAGTTTGAGCTAGATGGAGTGTTGTGCCCAGGAAAAAAAAACAATGCTTATGCTTGACCTTAATGAACTGGGTGTGGCAGCAGTAGCCAGATCATGCATATATAACAATACCTATAAAGGTGCTTTCCAAGAGAATTTCAAATGAAGTCTTTATCTCTGAATATTCAATAAAAGACATTTCACTACTGCATTTGACATAATACACTGTTTCAAACAGAGCAGTGTACTACAAATCAACCCCTTTCTTTGTGAGGGCAGATGCTATGATGATAATTATTTTTATTGATGTCTGGGGATTGTGTGGCACACAGACAAGCTCAAAGGAAGAGACTTGTACTCAAAAGGCAAATGTTGTGCTATAAATCAAAAAAAGTATTTTTTATGGACAGGAGCAATAGAGACATGAAGGGAAGCAACCTTTAAGTCAACTGATATAAGAAAATCTGAGCCTGACCAAATTCATTTAGCTATTTGTACTCTAAACATTCTTCTTCTCTGGTTTTTGCCTAGGTAAGAAAGGGAAGAGGAGAGAAGAGACTGGAATTCTATTAAATACCCATGTTTATAATAGCACTCTAACATGTAAGGTGATCCTTGGTTTGGTACAGAAATATTTTGGATCTACAAAGCCACCACCTTCAGAGAAGTGAGAAACAAAAAGTCAAAATTAATTGCAGTCAGGTTTCCTTTGTTCCAGGATGGGCTTGGCCTCTACTGCCTTCCATGGTGAACACTGGTGTTAAGTTAGACCTGAAAGACTGTACTTGATTAGAAATGTATGGCTGCAAAAGTTTAGCTCCTCATGTGGAAGGAGTAAGTTTAAGAGGTTGACACAGATTTGTGGGATTGAGATGCTGGGGTAAGGAGAGAAATTCTCTTTCCTGCGGCTTACTTCAAGGTGTAGTAAAACAGCATGATATGTATATGAATGGGGTCATATGACACAGTATAATGACCCAGGAGGTCCCTTCCACTCCCGTCTAGTCCAAAATATTTCAAAAAAAGCCAGTGACTCTCGAATGATAGGGATATGAGTATGTACTTTGTGGGGAAAATCCCCTCCCACAGGTGACTCCAAAGGGACCTGAATACTAAATACTGAATACTATAGTATTAACCTTAAGGTGAATGAGTTTTGAGCCATGTCTGAGACTTTCAGCTACTCCCTGGAACACAAATAAATTCTTGAAAACTTATTCAGGGATTTTGAAGCTGACCTTCTGCTTCAACACTGAGTGTTTGAGAGCCATTGAACAGTGCCCAGGAGGCACCATGCAGTTTGGCTCCCATTGAAGACAGAGGTTTTCTGAAATGCGTCCTGTGTTTCACAGTCAAAAGTGTCCTAAAGAGATGCAGTAGTGTGCTAAGACATGAGAAGGCTTGGAATAAAAAGATATTATGAAAGAGTCAACTTCAGGCTGTGAAATATAGAGGTCTTTTAATTTTGGGGAAGGGGCAGGTCTAACTTGTAGAGTTTTTTAATAACCTGCAAAAGACAATGGAGAAGTCAGAGAAAGAACACCACGCTCCTCAGCACCTTAGCTATTGCTGGATGGACTGGCACGGCCTCCTCAGAAACCTCTACCTCAAGAAAATAAGCCAGAGTTCCTCCTCTTCATCTTGGATTTAACCTGAGAGATTAAAGATATCAACCTTTGCTGACAGAAGTGGAATAAAGAAGTGGAAGATGTTTCCACAGGCTGGTAGTTCCTCAACTTTCTTCTGGGTGGGCTTTTCTGAGGGTAATAGAAGGAGTCTCAAGGTTCACTGGCTCCTCCATACTGTCTCCTATGCTGAGGCTGAAGACATATATTAAAATGCTGTCAAAATGGAGTTTCAGTTTGAGACAGAAATACACCAGGGAGCCTACAGGAGATGTTGGAGAAGGGGCTAGATTCAAGTCAGAACTGTAGCTCTTGACTGAGCACATCTGCCTGACAGACAAAGAAGAATGATGCCCATAAAACATAAAACAAGCCATGGAAATGGCATATGCCATCTAACATCATCTCTTGCATATTATTGTGGTCAGAGTCCTCCATCCTCCAATATATAGTATACTGCCTAACTCCTTAGTGAAACCACATCAAGATTTATCTTTTTGAACAATTATGAGCAAACATTTCCAACAAAACAAGTTACCAGTCCTGGGAAAGGTTGCAAATAATTCACTGGTTTCAAAAGGTGTTATAGTACCTTAATGCCCCTTCCCAGTAATCTGATTCCTCACAGAAACTCCAGCAGGGAAACAATTCCTCATTGACAGCTAAACAGTAACTCACAGCTGACATTATATGCACTGTTTTAGCCCTTTCTACAAAAGCCTGAGCAGATGAAGAAGAGAGCATCAGAAAAAGCTTCAGTCAGGACACCATTTGAGGTCACTTAAATTCAAGTTAGGCTTGTGTAGAAGTATTCACAGAAATGACAGCTGACACTCAAATCCAAATTTATCGCTGTTCCCAGGACTGTTCCCATAATGATAAATACTATGTTTCCACTTCTCCAGTCCTATGGACCTCAATTGTCCTCCATGGCTATGTCCACATTGGAAAGTTAGTTTGAATTAAGGAAGCTTAATTCAAACTAACTAAAGCCATGACTACACTAGGCTTTCATTAGTTCGAATTAAGGGCTTCCTTAATTTGAACTAATAACTTCAAATAGGGTATTAGAAGTAAGGGTTAATTCGAACTAACTAGTTCGAATTAATTAATGTGGCCATGTTAGTTCGAACTAATTTCTTAGTTCGAACTAACCAGCCCATTGAAATCAATGGAGATCGATAATTGGCACGTGCTTAATTCGAACTAATTTTTTCTAGTTCGTATTAAGCTAATTCGAACTAACTAAAATTAGTTTGAATTAGTTAGTTCGAACTAACTAATTTGAACTAATTTTAGTAAGTGTAGACATAGACCATGAGTTTTCAAAGATAATTGCTAACAATTTCAAGATGACTTCAGAGAGTTCCTTAAGTACCCTGAGACAAATTTCATCAGTCCCTGCTGACTTGAATATATTTAAATATTCTTCACTTTGTTCTTTCCCTATTTGGTTTGCATTCCTTCCCCATCGTTAATATTAATTATCTTTAGCAACTGAGCACCATTAATCTTTTTAGTGAAGACTGAAGCAAAATAGGCATTAAACACATTAGTGTTCTTGGTGTCATCTGTTATCAACTCTCCTTCCTCGCTAAGTAGAAGACCTACATTTTCCTTTGTCTTTCACTTTCTTCTAATGTATTTATAGAACCTCTTCTTATTGCCTTTTATGTCCCATGGTAGGTGTAACTCATTTTGTGTATTAGCCTTTCTGAGTTTGTCATTACATGCTTGTGCTATTCTTTTCTACTTGCCCTTAGCAATTTGCCTATATTGCCATTTTGTAAGATTCCTTTTTCCTTTTCAGGTCATTAAATTGCTCCTGATGGAGCCCTGTTGGCCTCTTACTATTCTTCTTCTCTTTCCTTCACATTAGAATAGCTGGCAGTTTTGCATTTTATATTGTCTCTTTGCGAAACTGCCAGATATCTTTTCTTTCTTAGATTTTCTTTCCATGGGATCTCAACAAACTCAGAAAACTGATAGGCAAAGTCTGGGGTTTTTTAAGTTCAGAGTTGCCTGTTGGTCAGAATCAAATCTAAAATGGCTGGTTACTTCCTCCACTTTCTGATACAAAAAGTTGTCCTCAGCACATTCCAAGAACTTGTTAGACATTTTGTGTTTTGTCATGTTTCTTTTCTAACATCTTTTCTCATATTCCTTGCCTGTTGCTCTGATCATGTCACTCCCTTCTGAATCCCTAAACTGATTCCCCACCTGGTATTACATCAAATTTAAACTTGTAGTCAGTGGTCACCTCTTTCCAAGATCTATACAATTCTGCCCTTCCCTATTTGTCTTCCGTAGATGTTCTTCACTTGGATTTCAAGTCCCTCCATACCACCAGCATGGATGTCCTTATCCAAAATGCACCTGATGTGACATCTTGAATAATCTCTTCAGTGACTTCTTTGAGGAGTCTTCTTGAGTTTTGAGGATTTTCAAGTACCTCTATTAGGCTCTGAATTCTAATTGGTTGAACATTGGTTTTAAAGGAAGAAGTTCATGAAAAACAGCATCTCTAATAAGAAACTGATGATTTTTCATTTCCTTCAAGCTTAAAAAATGGAAACTGTATAAAATCAAAACGTTGTAGGCAATTATAATTTAGAGGGTTCTCTGGGGTTATGTAATTATTTTGTTAATTAACAAAAACAGTTATTAGTGTCATTTACCATAAATGAAATCTTGTGTTGAGGTCTGTCAACAAATAAAATGGTTTACACTGGCTGCTTCCATTATTCAGTATGGTATCCAGATGGCTTTTTAAACAATTTAGGAGTGGCATGTAACATCTTCTTCAACTGCAGTCGCATTTGTTATTGCAGAATACTTGCACCACTTCAGTGGTTCTTGGGAAAGTGAGACACTCACTGAAACTGCAGGCAAAGGGCAGATACTTCACTGAGACCTCAGTTCTTCACTGCACATGTGCAGACAACCTGACCCTACACATGCTCACTGGGTACATGTTCCTGCTCAGTAGCAAAAAAAAAAAAAAAAAAAAGCATGTAAAATATAACATGCTTTGAGTTGGCACTGGTTCTCTGGTACTTCACAATCACCAGCTGCTCCCCTCCAGCTTCAAAACCCATCCTTCTAGCAGTGCAAAGTTAAATTTAGCTAGCTCAAGAGTCAGTTCCTTGTTCAGCAGAGAGGACTACAGAGACCAAGGGTGTGATCCAAAGCTCATTTCAATCTGTTTGGATGAGGCATTAAAACATGTTTTCTCCCCACAGAGGCTGAATGTATAACCTCCAGAGCACTCCCAACTGCTGCCAGTGAGTACTCATACTATGACTCCCTAGACTTCTGAGTTGGCTTGTTATTTACTGTTCTAAGCACAAATAGGCCACCTAAAAAAGATTTCACTTAAATCTTGTGCAAGCAAGATACAACTGAGAAGCCAAGGGAGCATTTCTCCATGAGATTTCATTGAATACAAACCTTCTGGAATTGCATAACCAAACTGTGTCTATGCATGGTACAAACCCAAGTGCACATTAGAATCTGACTTCAAAATAAGAACACTGTGCACACTGAAATGTCTTTGCCATTTAAATATGAAAACAACAACATAGTGTTTATTTTTGTAGGGATTTTGCATGATCTATGCACAATGTTAAATATCTCATTCTGAAAAAAAACTGCACAGGGACTTGGGTTCTATTCCAACTTCTGACACTGACTTGCTGTCTGATACTGGCCAACTCTCTTAACTTTTCTGTTCCTCAGTTCTCTCTCCCCCATACCTTCACTATCTTTTCTTGGTGGTAGGTCATCTATTTAGGTTGTAACCCCTTTGCACAGGGACTGGCTCACTATATATTACAGTTCCTTATATGCAGGAGTTAGTTGAGGGTCTCTTGGCACTACGGTCATACAAGTAACAAATAATGCAAGTGTTTACTGGCAGAGAAAAGTTTTGAAAATTATCTAATAAATCAGCATAGAATAATACAATCATCTTTTTGCATTTACATAATATATTTTATCCCAAAGCACTTTACAAAGTGTGCAGGAGTCGCTACTCAGATCCGTGACTAAAATTCTGCAACCTCCAAGGTGAAATTCAGAAGCCATTTAACAGCATACAACAATATTTACAAGGTATTTGATTCTGTTATACTAATCCTGTTGGAGATTATGGATTTGATATGGGGGAGGGAATTTTAGGAAGGGAGAATGAAATGAATCATCTTGAAATTTGTACTGGACACTAGAGTAACACCATTACTTTTGAATAGTGCCATGGCAACTTTAAGGAATCTGATGCCCTTGGGGGGGGGGGGATGCCATTTTATAATTCATCTGCGGACTCATATACACTAGAAAGGGTTTGCCAGTACAGCTATATAACCTATATCTGCAAACGCTATTAGTGGAGATGCAGCTTAAAATGGCAAATGAGTGCTTTTGTCAATATAGCTTATACACATTCCCCAAACAAAATAAGTAATACTGGCAAATTGCTGGCATTATTACATCAACACTAGGGCTTTTGACAGCAGAGCTATATCACTCAGGAGTGTCATTTTTTTTATCACCGTTCTAATCAACATAAATACACCAGCAAAACTTTAAAGTGTAGAGCAGGCCTTAAAGAAAACAGCTGTAACAGCAGAATCCCCACCCCTACCCCAAAACTATACTGGGTTTTTGGTTCACTCTCTTGCAACAAAAAGCGCAGATAGCTTGCATGTTAATAGTGGAATGTGTAAAAACCCAAGATGAAACTCTCCCTAGGAAAAGATTTTATGCAGCTGTAACTTGGAAGGCTAATGTAAGGATCAAGGCACTCTTCTTAGGGTTTTAGGCCTTTCTGAGTTTCTGTTGTCTTGTAGGGGAGCTCCACAAAAGGAGGATGCTCTCTGGGTAGACTTGAATTAGGGGCTTCCCAGATGAAGAGCACTGGGGCAGAGGGAGAAGGAGAGGCACAGAATATGGTAAACATTGAAATCTCTTAGACGCCCTGGAGAGAGACAAGATTGCAAGAAAGGTGCATCTGGACACAAGCACTATAGCTGAGGTTTCTACAAGAAGGAGTTGCCTGTGTATTGTCTGCTAACATGCCTGTTCCAGGAAACAAGAATTGTGTACATTTTCTAAACAAGTTACATTAAGTGCTTATCTAAAAGGAAACATTTTACCAGTTAAACCAGAATAATTCCTCAGGTGAACACTCTTATTGTAGGATAAGAATGGCTTTTTTTTGGTTTAGCTTAAGAAGCATACGCTAAAACAAAAGAGAGGCAATCTTATTCTGTAATAAGAGTGTCCATGTGAAATGTTATACCGGAATAACTGTATCAATTCAAATTCACACCCAAAGTTAGAGTGTTGACGAGCCCAAAGAAAATCCCTGCCCCACATAATAGATTTCTTCTCCATATGGGAAATGAATCTACAAGGGGACGAGTTTTTCTCTTGCTCAGCAAAGGGACACTAGTATCGACCCAGAGGGAAGAATGCCACCTGCTAAACCACCAACTTTGAAATGCAACCATTCTGAAGTTCTCTTTATGGTTTGTCATCCAAGTACAGACCAGCTCAAACCCTGCTTCCCCCATAAGAGATAAGACCATGGGGTGTAAGGCTGCAGAAATCTGTGGGAGGAAAACACTATACAAAATGGGAAGTCTTTAAGAGTTAAAAGAGGCATATAGAAATGTTTTCAGTCATAGATTAAAATATGGAATATATATTGGATTATTAAAGGAACCAGAGGTAGAATTTTCCATAGTCCTATCCATTTCAAGAGATTTAGAGAGTATCAAACATCTAAGATAACATGGCTTTTAAATTTCCCAATAGAAATGAACATTTTTATATTCAAACTCGAGGAAACGCTGCCCCTTAAGATTTCAGGTTGGAGGTGAGTTAATGGTTTATACCTGTCTGCTCAGAATGAAGGAGGAGTAATAGCTAGTGGCACTGAAATAGAAGAATGGCATGGATGATATTGAAAATGTGCTGATTAGTATTGCTAGGAGTGGAAGTGAAATCGAATATGTATCATGCTCTTTGCTCTCTACAAGCCCAGCCTTGCAAACCAACACAGGCATGTTTGCAGAATCAAGATTTTAGTTCAGAAGCTTTTGGAGAAGGCATAGAAGCAGGGAACATATAAGAGTAAGACCAAAGAATAAGGGAGCAGAGTAGAAAGCAGAGCCAGTTATTAGCATCAAAGCATCTGAATTTATTCAGCCCAGGGAACCATATTTCATCATGATTTAAAAGTCAAGTATTTTACTTAGTTGGCAAGCTATACTCTCATTGAGTTACGTAATATTTCTTTTGGGGGGATTGATTTTAAATTAGCTTTAATTTTTCACAACAACTGGAACTTTTTTTGGAAAGCTAACAGAAATTTAGCACCATAATCTTTTCAAGGTTCTCCTGCCATCCGTTCTTATTTATATGTAATTTGGCACTGATACAGTTGTTTATTGTTTTACAAGTATCTCTCATTACAGCATTAGCAGATAGAGACCTGCAACAGATAAAGCCTTGAGTTAATTTTTCCCCAAAAAAATCCCCTGAAAAGAATGAGATAATTTTCATCCAACAGCTTCCAATAACTGAAGAATTGTTCCTAGGCAGTGGGCAATCACCTTGAAAAAAACATAGCCACCTAATTCAATGATTAATGAAGAAAAAGTATCCATGAACATCTGGGGAGTCGTGAGGGCATTTCCTGCATCAGTAGGACCTACTGCAGATCCTGATTTAAAACTTAATTGGTTCCTCATTCAAGAGAGAAAACATTGTAATTTTATTTTTACAATTACTGAAACTCAGGATGGGTGCTAAATTTTTAACATTGAAAATTCAAGAGTTCATAGGAACAATGACCTTATTTGGTCAGACCAATGATCTGTGACTCAGTGGAGAGGTTTAGGGGACAAACGGGGGAGCGGGGCATCCCCGCAGTCATAGTCCACCAGACTGGTCTTGACCTCCCAGCAATATAACTCAAGAATCCAAGTCAGGATGGCCACTTCTCTGACCAGAGCAGTATGGCCTAATGGTCAGAATCAATAATCGCTCTTGGATCAGGGCCGTGAGCCTACTAAATAGTCTGTAACCTGGGCCCCCAGACAGGGCAGAGCAAGCCAGCCATCTACATAGCCCAAGCCCGCAGGCAGGGTCAGGCAAGAGACAGTATGTAGCCCATGGCCCTCCATCAGGATGAGGCCCTCAGGTAGGGTCAGAACAAACAAGCTGTCTTTAGCTACGGCAGGGGTTTTTACACCTCTGCAATCTGAAGCTCAAGCAGAGGATTGCTGTCATTCCACGGAGAGTGGCAGGGGGCAGGAGTATACAGGCCCACCTGACTCCACGGCATCCCAGCCTAGAGCTCTGTTTGTGAAAGAGTTGGTCCCTACCCTGGCCAGCAGGGATCCTCCTGCAACACTCTGACTTGTCTTAGGCGGGAGACACCATTCACATCATCCCCCTGGGCCACTTCCTACCAGTCCTCCTGATGGTCTTCAGGATCCTTGATATTGATAGCTGAACATCTGACTCTGGGCAGTCGGCCATGGGCAGCAGGTCTCCATTCAAGTGTCTGGGGCCTCTGGTTCACTCAGCTGGCAGCTGAAGTGGCTCCTTGCTTGGAGCTTTCACCAAGCATCCTTTCTCCTCAGTGATCTGCTTGGAATGAGCTGTGCTGCTTACTTTTATACGAGTGCAGCAGTTGGGGATGCGGGCCTTCCACCACTCATAATGTGGGTTTAACTATTCCTAGCTCAGTGCAAGGTAAGCCCACCCTGTAACAATCCATCTTGCTCAGTATGCTATCTTCCAATAGTTGTCCATTGCCAGATACTTCAAACGGAGAGAACAGAACAGGAAAATTATTGCATTGTCCATCTCCTGTTATCCAGTCCCATCTTCCAGCAGTCAGAGGTTTAGAAACATTTAGAGCATGGGGTTCAACTCAACAATCCTTAGTTCTGCTTTCTATGTTAAAGAACCTGAAAGGTTGCAGATAATAACAGAGGAAAAAACATCCAATGGAGAGAACGGAGTGAAATGGAGCAGTCACACTGCCAAAACAAACAAATATCCAAATACCTCCACTTCAGCCTCTTTATGGAAGATAAAAGGCTGGGATCAGCATAAAGGGGCCCTGTACATTTTTGTTTGTTTTGGTTTATTTTGTTTTTTTGTGGCTGGTGTTTGAAAAGGATTCATCTGACATAGGCATTGGAGCAGAAATCCATGTGCTTGAAGCATGCATCAAGGTGGTATGATAATCAGTATCAATAAAACAATCACCACATCACAAGGAACCAACATTTCACACAAAATCTATGTCAATAATGAAGTTCTGGATAATGTGGGTCACTTCTGCTATCTCATCTCAATTCTTATCAGCTCACTTAACCTTGATAAAGAACATGATCTAGAACGGGCAAAGCTTTTGTCACTTTTGGCAGACTTACCTCATGTGTTTTGAACAAGTTGCTAACCTTGAACACAAAGGTGTCCATCTATCAGGATTGTGTCCTTAGGTATTTGAGTACATAATGTCTGACCAGTTCACATACTGTCTCCATGTACATGTTGAATAGAACTGGAAAGACAATTAATCCTTGTGAGACTCCACAAATGAGGGGTCTAGTAATAGAGGAGCAGTTTCCTATCACTACTAACTAGAAGGACTTACACCATTTTAGTGCATTACCTTGGACTCCTGCCACTTCTCTTGAATAGTATAGCTGTATCTCATGGTCATGAAGAGATCTTTTTAAGAATAGATTAGACAAACACCTGTCAGGGATGCTCTAAATATACTTAGTCCTTAGGAGGCTAGACTAGATGACCATTCCTACATTTCTGTGAGTCTGCTATACAAGGCACTCGTTTGTGCCAGTCCACCTTGCAGTATATAACATAGGACCCACATTAGTTTTTAAAATGTGTCCTTTCTAGATAGAATTATCCATGAGTTTAAACTGCAGAATAGAAAAGATCAGCAAACACAGACTATATTTGCAGAGCAAAAATAAGTAGTTTGCAAAATCTCTTAAATGATCAGGTTCATCTATGTCTAATTTAAACCTTTCCCCTAGCTTCAATGGGGCAAAATCACATGTCCTAGAAATGCCTCTCCCACCCACTGATTCATAAATAGATTGCCTTCCTGCCTCAGACATTTTAGGATGATATCCACTGTCAAGCAAAGGAGCTTATTTAATACTAGATTTTGACCAGAGTCTATTCCAGTATTTCCAGTGTAATTTAATCCTTTTTCTCATCAGTAGTATTCCCATTTAGATCTGTTTCATTTAAAAAAAAAATTTCCCTACACAATATGGCCTATTGAAGCCAAAATACCAATACAAAGAAATTATAACCAACTTCAAATGAATTTCAACATAAGGTGTTTCTAATTTATTTTTGTCAGGTGAGGATTACACAATTTATGCACAGAGGGACAGATTCCAATAGACTCATGAATAGAGCTTACACTAACATAAGGTGGGAGTGACTCAATTCTCTGTAATCGCACAGGTGTAAAACCCATGTAAATGAGAACACAATCAGATCCACAATTTCCTTGTCAGATTTTGGGAGAAATCTGCAGGTTTGGTTTTGTTGGGTACAATGGGGGCTGAGCAGGACGGGACACTGGCAGGGCATAGGAGTAGGGTGGGCAGAGCATAGGAGCAGGGTGGGAGGGGGGGGCACACCAGGCTCTGCCTGTGCCAGCCACCCTGTCAGGGAGGGCAGTGGGGGAGCCCTGGAGCCCTTTAAATTGACTTAAAATCGATTTAGGGCTAATCTGCATCTACACTGGCTAAGTTGACTTAACAAAGTTGACTTAGCCAGTAAAGTCGACTTTATACTAGGTTTTATAAAGTTGACTTTAATTTTCCTTAAGTCGACTTAAGCTGCTGCTTAAATCGACTTAAGGAAAATGTAGTATAGACGCAGATTAAATTAAGTCGACTTAAGCAAGCTTAAATCGACTTAATTTGTAAGTGTAAACACACCCGATGAGACAGAAAGTGCCCACGCATGAAAGGAGCTGAGGGGGCAAGTCAGAGAAACCATTGAGAAGAGCAAGAGGGACGCTTGGTGTGTAGTAGTTGTGATAAGTTACATCCAACCTAGAGGGAGAAGCATGAGTAGCAGGAAGGAAGACTTTAGAGGAGGCTCCAGTGTGTTAATCTGTAAACAGTTGCCTTAGAGAGCCAGTTTAGAGTACAGGAGTGCACCTATGTTATTATACAACTCACAGGCCGTGAAACAATACTGCTGCCATTTCCTTTCTGTTGTGCAGACTTGAGATCTTCAATGTTTGAAGTCGCAGAGTCTAATTCTGTAACCCTTATACTGAAAAGCTCTATTTGCGCATGCGGCTAAGTCTATTGACTTCAGTTGGACGCTATACATGTCAACCAAATTAGGCCCACAAACAACAACAGTGTCTTACAAGGCCATACCGAAACACACAAAGGTATTGTTCTTCCTTGTTAGTACCAAGAGGACTCAGAAAGAGCTGGCTAGTGCCTACTGACTGAATGCTGTAGTCACCAGCTGTCTGATCTTTAAGGAGGAGATCTTTTTGTTTATGTGCACAGTACTTAGCACCATGTGGCCCTGATCATTGCTTGGGGCCTGTGGGCCCTAACACAATGGAAATAATAAAGAAATGCTGGCCACTCATGCTTATTTTCTCTAGGCCTCAGTGCCCTTCCCCCACCCTCACCCCCTAAAAAAAACCCCAAATTATGTGATGATGTGGATGGGATGGAGCCAGGTTCATAGGAGAGACGGAAAATGACAAAGGATGAGTGATGGAGGCAGATTTCCGGGCAGAATAAACTGCAGTACTTCAGCACCAGATCCTGCTCTTTGGTGGACCAGAGAGACACAAGACTAGAGATGTACAAATCTTTGCTTCACCCAGCCCATTAGCACACTCAGTATTAACAAAACAAAAATCAAATGATCTCCCTTACACGGAGTTTATTCATGAGTATTGGCCCAGGCCAGGCCACCAGCAGGCAAACTCCACTTGACATTGTCCTTAATTGGGCAAATTCCCACTGAGTGGAAAGTATGGAGCTCATGGCTTGATTTTCAGACATGCTGAGTACCCAGAACTCCAGCTAAAGCCAGCTAGGAGTTGCATGTCCTCTGCACGTTTTTGTTCCTTAAATCTTAGCCCTGAATGTAATTATCAGATTCTTTTTTTAAGTGTCTAACCTGCCTTTTTATACTCCATTTACTATCATTCAAATTCCATATGCCCATCATTCAGTAGCCGATGATCCAGTTCTATTAATCAGACTGATTAAATTAACTGAATGGTGTAGCCAATGCCTGGTTGGCTTCTAGTTTGCTTTACCTGACTCCACTGTCCTTCATCTCTCCTCTGTTCTATCCTTCTCCCATAAAAGGGAATTATAATTATTGGCTAACCCTTGAACATATGTTCATTACATAGTTAATAAAAAATAGTGTTTTAACTGGCTTGGTCCATTTCAATTTGTCATGTTAGAGAACATATTTTTACTTTCCCTAAACATATCATTGCCAGAGATATAAAAAAAAGTACCATCATGATCAAGAAAAGTTGTGTCTATTATTGCATAGTCATCTTAATCACTTAGTTTGCTCAGAGCAGTCTTACCGTACAGATATATAGACACATACTACATTCAAAAACTATTCTAGATAGCAGCGGAATCAGTGTATTTCAACCAAATTAATTTCTGTTGCAAGGAACTGATACAATCTGTGATCAGCAGTACACTCTGTTAGTGGAAGTAAAAACTGCAAACAGTTCCGAGCGAAGTTATGAAGGTTCAAGGTCCAGGAGGTGTTCTGATCTGTGCTTTGGCTATACATCTAGGCAAAGTTCTCTAAAATTAGTTTTAAAATGAAGTAAGTAGATCAGAGACTACAGAAAATCTGTGAAATCATGCCAGCAGTAAAGATAAAGAGAAGATAGTGAGTATACGAGAATTTAGCACTTGCAAAAAGTTCAACCCTCCATTGTGGATCCCCCACTTAAAAATATGGCCCTCAACTACACTGAATCAAGCATTACAATATATAATGTAGACAAGAATCCTGCACTGGCGGGTTATTAACTAGATTACTTCATATGTCTTTACATCTTCAACATCTTTAAATCTGAGACTATTTTGTATGGGGTACCATTGAAGGGCAGGCAGTTTATCATAGCAATTCACTCTGCTATTTATAATGTTCTTTGAATAGAGCAAAACATATTTGGAAGTATTTTCCATGGTGAACAACATGGCAAGTTTGCTCTTCTGTTAGTCATGAGATCACATCTTTAGTTGTTCAAAAGCACTGACCTGGCACTTTATTATTCATCTATTGCTGTTTGTTAAATGCTGCTGGTTCATGCTTTGAAGAGTTTACATTCTATTAGACACAAAGGGTATGTCTACATTAGTCGACCTAAATTATTCCCCGTCCACAATGGGCTTTCATTAAGTCGACTTCAGAAATTCCTAAAGTGGACTTAATGGAAGCTTAAGTCAACTTAATAAGAACTGCCGGTTAGGATGACCTAAGCACAGTGTGGACACTTAAGTCGACTTTATTAAGTCGACCTAAGAGCAGTTAGGTCGCCTTAACAAAGTGGACTAATTCCGCGTTCAGGGTAACCACTTTGTTAAATCGACTTAAAGTCGACCTTATTAAGTCGACTTAACAAAGTCAACCTATCTTTTTGTACTGTAGACATAGCCAAAAAATATGGCACACTGGGGAACTCAGAGGGAAGACTGAGAATAATTCTTTATTAGTATTTTTGGTTCACTTGCTTACAAATTTGTGAGTTTTCTGCAGGTACTTAATAGGGAGAGAGATCTTGATGGCTTAGGATGCAGAAGGCATTCTAGCATGGAGATGGAAATGAGAGGAGAGGAAGGAGGCATTAAGACTAGCATTGCTGGCAGAGCAAAGTTAAGGGAACTCAGCAAGAGACAGGATTGGTGATATAGGCTAGAGAGGAAATGAAAGTATTACAAATCCCAAGAGTTTCACAATGATTTTTAGTTCCAAAGGGGTAGTCATGTTAGTCTAGTTCAGCAAAACAAACAAGGAGTACTGTGGCACTTTTAAAGACTAACACATTTATTTATCGCATGAGCTTGCATGGAAGAAAATCCCACTTGTTGGTTTTTGGGGTTGGTGGGGTTTTGGGGGTTTTTGTGTGTGTGTGTGTGTGTGTGTGTGTGTGTGTGTGTGTGTGTGTGT
>ML685814.1:1897948-1933502 GCA_007922175.1 Pelusios castaneus
GTGTGTGTGTGTGTGTGTGTGTGTGTGTGTGTGTGTGTGTGTGTGTGATAGACATGATTGTTGTGTCAAGAGGGCATAGATTGTTAGGCAACACAAGAACTCATTTACAGAAGTACACTGTTTACAGAAATAGTGAGCCCCTGCCTAGCTCAAGCCTGCCCAGAAGGACATGTGTGTATTTTCAGAGAGCCAGAAGGAGGTATGCTGGAAGGTTACAAGAAGGTCAGACTCTGAGAGAGACAAACCCTTGCCCCAAAAATACATACAAATCAGCTTTTCACAATAGAGGGATACAGCTGGCCATATTACTAATGACAAATAAGATGTCCTAATGAGTCTTTTTTTTTCTTGATTGTGAAACATCTGCTAGCTGCTGACAATTTTTTATTTGCAAGTATTTTTTCAAACAGCCTAGAACTAGATGAACAAACTTCAGGCTGTGAGTTGGAAACAAACCATTTGTTTAAAATATTTCTGATTAATTGTGGTGTGTGCTTGCCTCACCTAAGTCATACAGGAGTGTTTCTGCTCGTTGCCAGAGACTTTGAAAAGAGAGACTAGTATAAACTGAATAGTAAATGGTCCATTTTGCTACACATTTTCTGATAAACAGTCATTCCATTTAGAAATTTTTGCCAATACCTCAGTTCACCTTTCAATCAGGGTTACCAGATCCACATAGGGAAAAAATAGGTCATAACTTATATCAGAAGCAATTCCCAGCTTAAGTGATCCAAATAAAGAAAAAAAGTAGGGGGGAAGCATCTTAAACTACTGGAACTGGCTTTGGGTTCTGTTTGTTCTCTTTAGTTTGAACAGACGTATTTCATAAACTGAAAGAAATTGTGCAACAGGCTTCCTGGCAACGCCCTGATCCAAAGCCCAAAGAGCATAGAAGTCTTTCCACAATTTCAGGAGGTTTTGGGTTTGGATAAGGCCCTAACAGTATAATTCATATCTTTACTGTGAAGGAAACATTGTGAAGTGTTAGATAAGACATGACTTTAGAAGGATTTTTGCAAAGGCAACACTGAAATTTTGGAGCAATTTCCATGACACCCTCTAACCTGTAATCATGAAGCTAAAGAGATGGCAAGAGAATTCAGCTAACTTGGCATCACAGCTACTTGTTTTTCATGTTTTGTTATGGCTATATTATTCTTTTAATAGTGGCAATCTGCCATAACCTTCTCTGCTTCAGACATACTCTTGCATCCTGAGCCTACCCTGAATATCCAGTCTGTTCTTTTGTAATGCTCTCAGGGTGGGTCAAAGAAAAATAAACTCAATAAGTAGGGGTTTTTCCAACTTGGACAAAAATTGCCCAAAGTATATAATAGTGGAAGGACAAACTTCCTGAGGCTATGTACACACGATCACTTGATTGCACGGTAAGGCTCCTTACCATGCAATAAAGCCAACAGCGTACACACAATCAATTTCTCTGTTGCGCGGCAACACCCTCTTGCCGCGCAACAGTTAAACCACTCAAAACGAGAATGGTAGCATTATCGCGGAACAGCTGTTCCGCGGTAATGCTCGTGTGTACTCATTTTGCGCAACAGACAGCCTCCAGAAATGTCCCAGAGTGCCAATCGAGGCCACTCTGGGACATTGGAGCTGTCAAATATGTCAAATTCACTGCTCTAGCAGAGCAGTGAAATTGAGTATTTTTGGAAGCTGCCCGGTTTGGCAGCTCCCCTGGACTGAGCTAGGGGGCTGGCCCGAACCGGCGCCTGCTGTCACCCGAAGCCCGGGAGCTGAGCTGGGGGGCTGGCTCGAACCCTCGCTGGTTCGGGCCAGCCCCCAGCTCAGCCTCGGGGCTTCAGATGACAGTGAGGGCTGGCAATGCAGCCCCCGCTGCCACCGGAAGCCCTGCAGCTGGGCTAAGGGGCTCGCTGTGGGCAGTGCATGGTGGGACAGGTGCCCACCATGCACTGCTCTTCTTTCGCAAAGGAGCATTCACCGCGTGAATGCTCCTTTGCGAAAGAAACAGCACATGTGTACACGAGAAAGCGCTATATTTATAGCGCTTTCCTTGTCCTGCAATAACTTATTGCGGGACAAGTTTCTCGTGTGTACATAGCCTGAGATATCAGTGATATAATAGGTAGTGTGTTCTCTAGGGAATGTGTCTTTAATAAACATTTTAATGGAACCATTTTCATTTTACTGAAATCATATATTTCAAGTTTCCAGATGTGATGCCATAGCAAAGTCCTTTGCAATAGTTCTTAGTATAAGTAATGATATTTAGGTTTTATACAGCACTTTTCATGCTTAAAGCTCCATGCAATTTACAAAGAAAACTTACTACCATTATCCTCATTTTATGTATGAGAAAATTGTGATAGAGAGAGGTGAGGAGACTTGCTCCAAGTCACACAGCAGGTCACTTCAGAGCCAGGAATAGTTGTTTTCCTGCATTTCCCATCTTAAAAACTAAATCATAATGGTATATTTTTGTTGGCACTAAATGCCTCTCATATTCTTTCACAGCGATCACTCCATTTTAGCAGGAGGTGAGCAGTCTGTAAGAGAAGAGTGAGGTAGCATACTGGGATCCTGCATGATGAAAGGAAATACCTTTTCCTTTTAACATTTGGTTTGGTGTAATTGCCAAAATGTTTTCCTGGTTTCTCATTCCGTAAAATATGATGCAGTAATTGACATTGCTGGATTAATTCTTGAAGAGTCATGTACTATTATAGATGGTCTTAACTCAGTTGAAAAGCTTTAACAACATCTGACTGCTAGCAAATTTAGCATGTGGCTGAAAGAAAAAGAGACCAGTGTTTCTGAATCTGATTTGAAGACTTGTAATCAGAACTCCTGTAATCTTAGTAATGACCAGATTAGCTGTATTTAAGTACTTTTAAGCACCTTATATTTATTATGGTTTTATAGTCATTGAATGGTTACTCTGAAAAAGAGAGGATATAAAATACATTCTGCATTCTGTGGAGCTCCATTCTCTCCCTTCGTGGGAACAACATTTAATCACTGACTACTACCAGGCCTTGGAAAGTATGGTTTATGAAGGAGCTATGATTCCAAGGGCTCCCCCAGTTGCATTTGCCCTATGTACTCCACCAAAGAATCAAAGTATGTGTGGGGGAAGAGGGATGTAAAGATATTTGTTCGACAACAATGGGGAAAACAGGTCAAGAAAGAGAGCCTCCGATTCTTCCAGATCCTCTCAGGATCTCCCCTCCATATTCTATCTAGTACAATGGAACCCAAACTCCTGCAGATAGGAGCATGTGTCTTTATGTTAGTGGAAGTTAAAAGTACAGGAGACAAACCTATGGAGATATAAAACACAGAAAGTGTGACTTGTCCAGTGGAGGAAAAACATCAGTTGTGTCAACATCTGACTCCATTTGGCTCCTGATCCAAGCACAACAGCTTCAAGCCTATTAGAAATGGGAGACAGTGCAATGCAAAAAAAGATAGCTTATATGAGCAGTGGTAATAGCTATAATGATTTTTGTCATGGGGGCTGGAACCTGCATTGGAGGATTTGTGGCTGTTGGGAGGGATGGTTCAGAAAGGCTGACTGGGGACCTGAGAGGAGCCAGGAGTTGAAAGCAATGGGGAGAATGCATACTGAGACCCACACAGTGTCAGGACCCATAGGGTGCGTCTACACTTAGAAATTAAGTCAACTTAAGCTTGCTTAAGTTGACTTAATTTAATGTGTCCACACTACATTTTCCTTAAGTCAACTTAAGCAGCTGCTTAAGTCGACTTAAGGAAAATTAAAGTCAACTTTCTTAAACCTCCTTTTAAGTCGCCTTTTCTGGCTAAGTCAACTTTAGAAAGTCAACTTAGCCAGTGTGGACGTGGAGTAGCCCTAAGTCGATTTTAAGTCGACTTAGGGGGCTTTAGGGCTTCCCCACTGCCCTCCCTGCCAGGGTGGCTGGCACAGCCACAGCCTGGCGTGGCCCCCACAGGGCAGGGCAGAGCCCTGCCCACCCTGCTCCTATGCCCTGGTAGGGTCCCTGTCCCCCTTTGCCCCATTGTACCAACGTACAATAGAGCAAAGGCTGAGCCCCCTGGCATTTGGCAAGGGGTGCCCCCCCTGCCACCATGGACCTGTCCCAGGTCCACCTAGCCCCTACATGTCGACCTAGGCGTCCAGTGTGGACGCTCTAGGTCGATTTGGCAGGGTCCTCTCTAAGTCGACTTAATTTTTGAATGTGGACATGCTAAGTCGACTTAACAAAGTCGACTTAAATTAACAAGTGTAGACCTAGCCGTAGACCCTTAGAAGCTAAAGCATCTACAGTGCTTGCCTCAGCTATGGTGCAATTGCCATGCTACCATGGACTACATGAGACAGAGGCTGGTGCCACAACACATAGACTCGACAAGGGTGTGGCATTTACATCCTTGTAAATAAAAGTGAGGCTACTCCAGCAAACATGGCCGACTTCCCCCTCATTGAAGATGGTGGTCATCTTGTGAGGGCCAGGCAGGGACAAGCGACTGTGGGGGCACTGGGAAAGTGAAGCAGAGGGAGAACATTAGGAAATAAGATAGACCAACAGAATGAGTCCAGAGAGGGGAGCAGCAGAGGGATTGTAGAGTGGTAGTGAGGGAGAACATAATGGGTAGAAGATTCTAAGGGGAAAGGAGGGAAATATGGAAGTGAGGGGGGATATAGGGAAAGTGTAATTTGGAGCAGCTGCCTAGCCTACCTAATTACAGAAGAGGGTAGAATAGCAGCTCTCCTTCATACCTGGGATACAAGAAGTAAGTGAAGTCCTCTCCACACAGCAAACAGAAGAAAGCCAGCATTTTTGTGCATGTATGTAAAGTTAAATTTTCAACCTGAATCACACACACACACTGGGGACAGATGGCTTCCCCCAAAGGTGAAGACAAATAATCAGCAGACAGAGTACAAGATGACTATTTTTGGTATCTGGCTTGATTTGACAGCTTTGTGGTGACAGTGTTATATCTGGGCTACCTTGAGAAAAGACATCACAAAATCAGAGAGGTTTAAATAATTACTTTTCAGCGGACTGCTTGCATGGTTGAGAACGAAATGTGCCAAGCTGTAGCTCTTTTTTTAAAAGAAGGAAGGTGTTTCATTACACTAAAAGCTCCTGTTTGTGCACTGACTGTCTGAGGACATCAGTACAGTTATGTTATTATAAGAGATATTTTCTTCTGACTTTAAACCCTCAAACATTATTTGAAGCTCATCTTTTGCAGAAAACTGGGTGACTCAAATGGAGGACAAGGCCAGAGCTATAGAATGAATGAATAGGGACAGGTCTCAGCTGTCATCAATTAAGTTAGGATTCCTAGTATTTTAAAGATTCACACACTTCTCTCCACCCAAGTCATGAAAGGAATTCTAGACCAACTTCATCCCCAACTGCACCATATAATTCAAATGGTTCAGAAAAGAGCTATGAGAATAATCTGCTTGTTATGGGGAAACTGCTTTATAGTGAGATTGATCAACTATATGGAATGGTTTTCTTAAAAAGGAGATCAAGAGATGTCATGGTCGTGGTCTACATACCTGCATAGGGAGATTTCAGACAGCAGAGGGCAGAATGAAGTTATTTGACAATGGGAAAAATTTAGCAATGGAAGTGGTAGATTCTCTATCACTTACACATTTTTTACATTAAGATTGGATGTCTTTCCATGAAGCTATATGCTAGCTCAATTAGAAGTTATGGTCTTGATGCAAGAATTACTGGGTGAAATTATATGGCATGCATTTTGCAGGAACTCAAACTAGATAATCATAATGCTGATAGTGGGAGTTGTAGCGTAATTTGATTCAGCATTTTCTCTTTTTCTCCAGATGATTAGTTCTAATAATATGCTTGTTAGGTAACAAGTCTTAGGAGAAGTTCCTTTCTAAATTCACTGAAGTGGGTTATATATGTCTTAGAACAGAGGGGACTAGCTATGACTGTCTTAAATCAAGAAAACAACCAGAAGAACACACAGAAAAAAATCATGTTCTTGTTTCTCTACCACTTTAGTATTTCTATAGTCTTTTATAGTGAGAATTTTATTCAGTGCATGACTATTCCCAGGGAGCTATGACACTCAATCTTTGGTTTACCATCAGGCAGCACTATCCCAGAACCAGAGGCATCCTGCCATTTCTTACAGCTCAACTACATCAAGACATAGGGGTGTATAATTTATGGCCTGTATGATGCTGTCTGGATTTAGGGAACCATTTATGATATTATTTTGTATTAATATCTCATAATTGCTATAATTCATGGGAACTATGCCAGGTTTGGTATCAATAGAAAGGTAGTAATTTGCTGGGGATGATTATATAGTTTATGTATAGGAATTTTATTTGTATAAGAAGTTAGGAATATGGTTGTTATATCTATACTTTAACTTGTGTGATTCTGGGGAAACTCCCCAGACAGGATGTCTACAACCATTGTCTCCTTAATGGCCCATTAAGGAAGCTCCCAGGTACAATGGGCCCAGGGAGAAACCTGTTGAGCTTCTAGGACTTGAACATGTGACTCAACTCCATTTTGATTGGAAAGAACTGCACACAGCATGGAGAAAGCCAGAGGTGATAAAAGGCAGCAGCCCGGACTCCATCTTGTCTCAAGTCCCCAGTCTACAGCCAACACCCATCTCTGGAACTATTCCTCTGCGACTGGACAAAGGATTGAGGCCCACCCAGCTGCTGGGTGTTTACCAGAGGAACAAGCCTGCAAACTGCTTTTCATGAACTTTAAATCATTTGGACGTATGTGATTCGCTTTGACCCTTTAACATCTCTCATATTTTGTTTCTTTTCTTTTTATATTAAATCTTTAGTTGTAGTTACTAAAGGATTGGCTACCAGTGTGGTATTTTGGGTAAGATACAAACCTATATTGTTCTGTGTGATGTAGCTGGCCCTTTGGGGGCAGGAGAACCTATATCTTTAAGGGACTGTGCGGCTAGGTGGGAGCCAGAGGAGCTGGAGTGCAATAAAGGGGGCTGTTTCTATTTTGGACAGATTTCTTCGTACCTGGTGTGGAGTGCCAGAAGCCCATTTGTGACTGATAGGGAAATTGGTTTGTGTACCGCCCATCAATGTTTGGGGAGTTTGGCTCCCAGTTTTGCAGCTTGCCCTGATTTTTGCACGTCCAAGAGGGTATCCCAGGAGGCCCCGGTCACAGCCCGACACAGCAGAAACAAGTGTTTCTTCAGAATTGTTAAGTACTTCTGAACATGTATGTGCCACACAAACACTAACTCTGTGTTCTAAAAAGAATTGTTACAGTTTTGGTGGCATGACAGAAGCCTTTTCCCAGGAAAGACTCAGATGCTTTTCCCGCCCCTACCCTGTCAAATGCAGTATGTCCATGTTATGGATTCATTGCCCTGAAGTTTCTTTTTTGGAAGTGTTTAAAATTTTTCTCTAGCTAAGCAACTACTGGACTCAAGAACCAGAGCATCTACATATGCAGGACTTTTTTTGAAAGACAACAGAGTCTTGTGGCACTTTTAAAGACTAACAGATTTATTAATCGCATGAGCTTTCGTGGGAGAAAATCCCACTTCGTCAGACGCTTTGAAGATAGGAAAGTTACAGAGTGGGAGGAAATTAAATGCAGGGGAGTGTATGACATAGCATCAGGTCAGGCTGTAACAGCAAATCAAAATAGGTGTTAGGATTCAAAACACTGGGGAACAGCACATAGAGGAGGGGGGGGGGTCAATTCACTTGATGTAATGCGAGAAAAATCCATAGTCCCTGTTTAACCCCAAGACAACTGAGTCAAATTTGCATATAAATTCGAGTTCTGCAGACTCTCTTTGAAGCTGTGATTTGTTATTCATCTGTTTCAACACAGCTATTAACAAGTCGTTAAGGGAGTGGGCAGGGAGATTGAAGTGTTCCCCTACAGGTTTTGCAGTGTTGCAATTTCTGATGTCAGATTTGTGTCCATTGATTCTTTGGCGCAGAGACTGTCCTGTCTGTCCAATATATAAGGCAGAGGGGCATTTCCGGCACATGATGGCATAAATCACATTGGTGGATGAGCAGGTGAACGAACCCTTGATGGAGTAGGTGGCATGATTAGGCCCTGTGATGGTGTCATCAGTGTAGATATGAGGGCAAAGTTGGCAGCGTGGTCTGCTGCAGGGCTGTGTTCCTGCTTTAGTGTTTCTGCTCTGTGAGCTGTAGTTGCTGGTAAGTATCCTTTTAAGATTAGGGGGCTGTCTGAAAGCAAGGAGAGGTCTGTCTCCCAAGGCTTGAGAGAGTGAGGGATCATCTTGTAAAATAGGCTGTAGATTTTTGATGATGTGTTGAAGAGGTCTGGCTTGGGGGTTGTAGGTGACGACCAGTGGCGTTGCCATCATGTGCCGGAAATGCCCCTCTGCCTTATATATTGGACAGACAGGACAGTCTCTGCGCCAAAGAATCAATGGACACAAATCTGACATCAGAAACTGCAATACTGAAAAACCTGTAGGGGAACACTTCAACCTCCCTGCTCACTCCCTTAACGACTTGTTAATAGCTGTGTTGAAACAGATGAATAACAAATCACAGCTTCAAAGAGAGTCTGCAGAACTCGAACTTATATGCAAATTTGACTCAGTTGCCTTGGGGTTAAACAGGGACTATGGATTTTTCTCGCATTACATCAAGTGAATTGACCTCCCCCCTCCTCTATGTGCTGTTCCCCAGTGTTTTGAATCCTAACACCTACTTTGATTTGCTGTTACAGCCTGACCTGATGCTATGTCATACACTCCCCTGCATTTAATTTCCTCCCACTCTGTAACTTTCCTATCTTCAAAGCATCTGACGAAGTGGGATTTTCTCCCACGAAAGCTCATGCGATTAATAAATCTGTTAGTCTTTAAAAGTGCCACAAGACTCTGTTGTCTTTCTACAATAGACTAACATGGCTACCCCTTTGGAATAGGACTTTTTTTGTGATGGTACTCCGGGGTACTGAGTACCAGCACCTTTTTTGTGATGGTACTCTGGCACCCTTTTTTCCACAGTGACGTGGCCCCAGCTCCTGCTGCCACTGCCAGCAGCAACCCCAGGTCCCTAGCCAAGTATCGGCACTTTTTTTTTTTTAAACACAAAAAAGCGCTGTACAGATGTACAGACTGCTAACACCAAAATTGTACATTTAGGCTATATCTACACTTACTAAAGTTAGTTCGAATTAGTTAATTGGAACTAACTAATTCGAACTAATTTTAGTTAGTTCGAATTAACTTAATTCGAACTAGAAAAATTTAGTTTGAACTAAGCAAGTGCCATGAATGGCACTTGCTTAGTTCGAATTAGTGAATTGCATTGAGTTCAATGGCCTGGTTAGTTCGAACTAAGCAATTAGTTTGAACTAACATGGCCACATTGGTTAACTCGAAGTAACTAGTTCAAATTAACCCTTAGTTCAAATAGCATATTCAAATGTATTAGTTCGAATTAAGGAAGCCCTTAATTCGAACTAATTAAAGCCTAGTGTAGCCATGACTTTAGTTTGTTCGAATTAAGCTTCTTTAATTCGAACTAACTTGCCAGTGTAGACGTAGCCTTAGAGTATTGGGTGAAGACTACTACAAAGACCTCTTTGTTCCAGTGACCAGTATGGGATCATCTCAAGGACTCACATAATGATTCAGTCGTGTCTCGGTATTTCTAGTAACAACTTCCAAAAACCTGTGCGCTACTACTTCAAGATGCAACAGTGTCAGAAAACAGCTCAGTAAGTTGGAAACTTCTGCTTTAGCCAATATTATAGTACATTCTGTGAATCAGCCAAAATTAAAAGTTAGATTAGTTTTTTGGCAAAAGCTGTCGTGGATTCCATTACTGTTCTGTTTTGTGTTAATGTCCACAAGTTATTCAGGAATCCTGTGTGCAGTTAAGTTAATTGATGTAATGGTAAATAATTGAACAAATTTCACTGAGAGCCAATCAATAGTTATTTTTAAGTGCGAACTTTGGTTCTCAAGGGTACAAGATGTCCTATGGCAACCAGGCCTTCATTCAGTTAAAGAAATACAACTGAAAAAAGTATATGGATGCGTTCACATATGGCCAGTAAATCTGTTCCACTCATTAGTTCCTTGGAGAGACAGCCAAATATTGAAACACCAGTTTAGACTGCCTATACATTTCATAATCAGGTGCCTAATGAAGTAGCAAATAGGCTGATTTCTGATATTATTAGGAGTTTTAATCCCAGATTTGGACATATATTTATCACTTTAAACAAAATATTAATATGACAATAGGCATCCCCACTGCTATACTCCCTTCCCTGCCGCAAAATAGCTTTTACAGTTTACCCCAGTCCTAAAAATGGATCTCTTCAGTGTCAAAAGACTCAGGATTCCCTAGACTTTTTATTTGGATGAAACCGAATGGACTCTTTCATTCACCTTCTCCCTTCAGGTCCCTGAAGACAGACAAAACCCACCAAACCTTTTTTTCACAGTTCAGCTATCTTCCACTCTCCCATTTCCACAGCAGGAAAACAGACCATCCACACTTCCTTTCATCAGGATGTATGTTTATTCATATATTGCTTTAGAAAGATCCCTTTTAACAGCCACCAACTTTCCTCTCCAGCCATTGTTTTTAGTTATATTAAATTTTCTTCCCCCTTTCCCAATTCAAATACCTGTTTCCTGTCTGGCAGGGATTGATTAAACACTAAAGGCTGAAGGTACTCAACTGCTCTTTTCCAAATGATATTGGTATGTTTTATTAAGGCAAGAGCTTAATATGAAAGCTGTAAACATCTTCAGGAATCAAAGTTCTGAAGTTGCTGGATTGCACATACCAAAACTGAAGATTAATTGCTTCAGATCTTCAGACAGGAGACTCACTAGCAGAGGGACTTGGACTTGGAATCTAAACTAAGATGACTGTTTCAGGCATGTTCCGCTTACCACATGGGCCTGGCTATGATGGTCAGTGCTGTCCCTAGGGTATGGTGAACTGGGGTGACTGCCCTGGGCCCTGCACTTTGGGGAGCCCTGCGTTTGTGCCAGGACTGACTGGGAGGAAGGTGGTTGCCGCCAGAATCCTGGCTTCATGCTGGGGCTGAGTGGGAGGCATGCAGCCCTCCTCCTGGCTGGAAGCAAGTACCGGGCAGGAGTGGTAGCTGCAGCCTCCCTCCCAGCTAGACGCTGAGACCAAGCATGAGACAGATGGCTGCCAGGGTCCTGGCTTCATGTTGGGATCAGCTGGGGGGTGAGCAGTTGCATCCTGCCTCCAAGCTATACACTGGGACTTGCTGGGAGGTGAGTGGCGTCTGCCAAGGTCCCAGCTTTGCCCGGGACCCCACACCGCACTAGGAACGGCCCTGATGATGGTCTGCTGCCAGACTCTGCTCCATGGGTAGGTAACAGTCCTTGATATTGCTTGCAAGATGGAGTCCTTGGTACAAAAAAGCCCCCATCAGTTCAAAGTGTGTCTTTTTCTCTCTTTTCAAGCCCCCCTTGGTCCCTCTTCTTTTTTTCCCTCTCCAGCCAAAGCACTTAATCTCCATTGTTTCGGCATGCATATCTTCACCAGGTATGTCAGAGGCAGCTCTGACTGCCTGCCTCCACCTGAGCCAAGTGAAATATATTTGGGGCCAGGTTTCATATCTGTATACATACATGATATTGCAGGAAACTTGCTACCAAAACAATAATGCATAGCATGCCATGAGCATTCAAAACACAATTCATGTGACATACTTTGCATTAAACAACTCAATTATATTGCAAGGATGGACAAGACAGATACATAGATCACATTACAAGGGCGTAGAGGGGTGCAGCATGTCACAGTAGCTCAAAAGCTTGTCTTCCTCCCCAACAGAAGTTGGTCCAATAAAAGATGTTACCCCACCCATCTTGTCTCCCATACGTATAGATTCTGAGTCATGTATAGGGTGAAGCTGACATCCTATGCATATGGCCATTATAGGGATTATGCACTATGTAAACTCTGTTTTGAGGGGTTAAGTGGAATTCGAATGTTGATAGGTCTGGGATGGTCCTCCACACAAAGGTGCATTTTATGTTTAGGGACTATATTTACTTTCAAATGATTAGCTGTATGAGTGCAAGTTGTTTGCTGGACATCCAAGACATACACTTTAAATTCTAAGGAATTTTGCATGGTGAGGTATGCAGAGCAACTGTCATTGCTGTGTAAGAATGTGAATGTGGCGGCAGAAACCAAATGTCATCTTCCATTTGGGAAGGCAGGGCTCTGGACCACAGTATGCTGATGGGTGTGGCAATTTCTCATTGCTGTGTTTCATAATGTTTGAATAATATAATTGTTGATATAAACAGTCTGTGACTTAATGCAAACGGCAGCATAGGGCAGGGAGTGGTATTTTATTTTTAATTTTTTTATGAAATTGGAAAGATTTTGATGTATTCTTCATGCTGTCATCTGAACCGTGGGCAAAAATAAATGTACAGAAGGAAAAAGAGGGTGGAAGAATAAAGAGCCCAGGATTAATATCATTTTGCAAATTAGCTACCTTTCTGCAGCTTTTCTTAATTTCAGGTTTAAAAGGAAGCATTCATAGTTAAACATAGCAATTTAAACATATTTTGGGTTCCATCCTCTCATGAAATCAGTGGGAGTTGAGGCACTTTGTAGGACTTTGGACCCTTGGCTTTAATTGATATGTTCTTTATATGTAATTCAAAAGCAAGTGGGTGGGGAAAATATTTTTTTCTGGTTTCATAAAATGAAACATCTTGAACCACCAAATGCAACTCCCCCCGTCTCAGCTTTCCTAACCACAAAGTAATAAGCAGTTTTCAAATAAAATGCTAATTCCCCTTTCAAGAAGACTTCTTAGGAAAATAAAGGATTTCTAACCACATATACTATTCCTAGGAACTCAAATGTGTTTTTAATCCTACCTCCATGAATACGTTTAGATAGATATTTTTCTCTCTCTCTCTTCTCTTCATCTGAGTCTATAATATAAAAAAAAGCTCGAACAAAAGATAATTCCCAAATCTTGTGCACACCCACAAACAGATACAGACATGAAAAACTAATTGGCCATGATAAACCATTGAGAGTTTTGTTAACTGAAATTTGACATGGATAATCCCAAGGGTACAGTTTATCTCCCATGAAAACTGTTTGACCTCATCTTTCTTTCTTTCAGTACATGGATGTGTCTTCAATGTCCCTGGCAAGGCCGCCCAGGGACTAACTATAATGTTTATTGATGATTCAGTCTCTCCAAATATAAACTGAGGGTGACACAAACTTGACCTCATTTCAAGCATATAAGCTTTAATTAATTATGCTACCACTTGGATGTAAGTATAATAAAGATCATGTAAAAATTTCAAGCAAACTTTCCCACATGTGAAAACTCTTCTGGAAAGAAGAGCAGCCTCAATGGATAATGAAAAGTTTTGGGAACGATTTTACAAAAATAGCCTCCAGCCATTTGATGACTGGGTTAGCCAAGATATGGAATGCAATGCAAGTATTCCTCCAGAGATGCCTATTAAGAATCTCAGCGTCTCCATGAATGAGTGAACTGCATATTTGTCAGTGTACAGTAAATTAGCATTTATGTTTTCATCTCATATATAAAAGGATGGCTCCTAATTTATGAGTTCAATGCATTGTGTTGTAGTAATATCAATATTCTATCTGCTTTTTTTTCTTGTTCTGCGTACAAAACCATATATTTAAGGATTGACACATGACATTTCCATGATCATTCAGACAGTGGTGAAATCATATCACCATTCCCAAAAGATCCCTTATGATCCATAATTCTAATATTAAATTATCTCAAGGTATTATATTGTGTAGCATTTCATATGAGCATTTGATCAGGTCAATGAGTTTTAAAGTAATCCTTTACTAGAGCATACGTGCATCGCCCATTTGTTGTCCTCTGCAATCACTCTGGAATTCCATGCTGCATATAGCCTCAGCTTCAGTTCAATTGCTCTCTCATAGGTAATCCCCAGTGGAAAAGTCTTAAGTGGAAAAGCAGGGCCATGTTGTGATAGCTTGGGAAGCTGTCAGTACAATTTATGAATTCTTCATGAGATTATAACTATATGTATCTGAGATAAGCTTCAAACTCCATTTTGAACATGCAGTTTTTTCTCTTTTCTATTGTCTGTTTGCTTCCATGTTGGGCTGAAGTCTCAACGAGTAGAGGGCTGACAGTAGAGGGTAGTTGGCTATACATACCAAATCATTGGACTATTCACACCAAACATGGACAATGGAGAATACTTTATGTTAAAAAAGGTACATAGATCTCTACATGAAAAAGCAGGTGCATCCTTGGAAATCCAGTTTAGCCAACTGCCCAAAGTGGGGGATTAGTGGAAATTTACCAGGAGCAGAAAAAAGGCAGCCAAATTACCAGGAGTTTAAATAAGGGAGCACACAGGAACAAGCATCTAGGAAGAAAGGAAGGGACCAACTGATCGAAGGAAAAGGATGCAAAGTGACCCAGGCAAATGCTGGACAACCAATGGGACTCTGACCTAATCCAAAAGAATACTCTGGAGTGCTGAAGAAACTGGAGCAGGGACATTTGTGTAATATTTATTGTTTTGTCTGACCTATACTCTCTTGTGATTTATATGATTAAGTAAATGACCTCTTATGGGTTAAACTCTGGGCAATGTCTCTCTCTACGGGTTAACTGCTTCACAACTGCTGCCTGCACATTATGGAGTTCAACTGTAACCTGAAGGCCTCACACCTTTTGGGTGGAGTTCTGGGAGCCGGTGTGTTTAAGTCCAAAGGAGTCTGAAGTCAACCTTGCACCCCAGAACTAGGCAGCTGGACAGCCAGTTCAAACTCTCAGAAGGGGATGCCAGAGAGAAGGACTGTGGCTTGAGTGTGTGCATAAGTACTGTAGGCTGATGTGGGCTTGTCTGGGCATTCAGGCCCTTCCTCGGGCCCAGGCTCCAAGGAAAGCCCCAGTTCAGATGCAGTAGGCCCAGGGAAAACCAGCTGCCCTAGTCAATATGTTGTGCTTTCCACTGGCCAATACACCTGCTGTCTATCTGCTGGGCAGCTCAGGCACTCCTAGACTCCACAGTCAGTAGCTCCTGGCCCCCAGGAAGGGTGAGACAGGCACAAAGAGTCAGTAGCCCATAGCACAAAGGCTATGTCTACACTGGCAGTTTAAGTTGGCTTAACAAAGCCATGCCCACACTAGGCTTTCATTAAGTCAACTTGAGGAATTTCTTAAGTTTAAGTTGACTTACTAAGAACCTGCTTAGGTCAACCTAACCCTTCTTTAGGTCGACTTAAGCCCAGTGTGGAAATTTAAGTCCACTTTGTTAAGTCGACCTAAAGGCAGTGAGGTCGACTTAACCGAGTGGACTTAGTCCACATCCATTGACAGCACTTCGTTAAGTCGACTTAATAAGGTCAATTTTAAGTCAACTTAAAATCGACCTTATTAAGTCGACTTAACAAAGTCGACCTAACTTTTTGTAGTGTAGACATAGCCAAAGAGTCAGTAGCCCTCGGCCCCCGGCAGAGTGGGTCAGGCACAAAGAGTCAGTTGAAATCTCTCTTGAGTTGGAAAGGAGGGTTTCAGCACTCCGGGTGGCTGGGAAAACGAAAAGGGGGGAGGGGGATGCAGGCCCACCCAACTCCACAGTGTCCCAGCCCAGGGCCCTACCAGTGACTGAGGGGGTCAGTCACTGGGTCAGCAGGGCTCCAACCACAAGATGCTGATACCTGTTTGACCTGGCGTTCGACTGAACTGACCTCAGCTGCCCCTAGGCCACTTCCTTCCACCCTGAGCCTGGGTACCTATCTCCAAGGGGCTCCTCTGGGTCCAGCGGGTAGATTGCCTGGAGAAATCCCAATGAGTCCCTCGCTGTCCATGGGCGGCAAGTCAGGGAATGCCTCGAGTCCAGCGGCAGAAGGCAGCTCTTCCAGGTCTCTTTTCCCCTGCTGATCCTGGACAGCATGGCTAGTAGGGGCCCGGAGCGGTGGCAGCGGGCCAGAATCTGGCCCGCCAGGGACTGGAATCCCGGCTACGGTCACCTGGGAGCTGCACCTTTTTCAAATCTCCGCCTTGAGCATGCTCAGACAGAGTGTGTTCAGGGCGGGAGCAGCCTGGCCAGGGAGCGATTCTGGCCACCTCTGCAGCTCTGGCCAGGTAAGGGGGGGAAAGGGCTGGGGGTTGGGGAGCCAGTGGGTGGGTGGGGAAGGGGAAGACGGGGGTCAGGGAGTGTCAGAGGGGAGGGATGAGAGGACCGGAGAAGGTCCCTAATGGTCGGAGAAACGCTGGGCAGGGAAGGGGCGGGGAGCCAGGAGGAGTGGGGAAGTGGGTTGGAAAGTCGGGGAACTGGCAGTGGGTGGTAGGGGACCTGGGGGCCGAGAGGACCGGGAAAGGGACCCGGAGGTTGGGGAACAAGTGGGTGGGGTGGAGGGGGGGGGGGTCAGGGAGCTGGCAAGTAGGCAGGGAAGGTAGCCAGCATTGGAGGGGGGAGGTTGGAGAGGCCCCAGGGGTGGCAGTGGTGGAGGGTTCTGACATCCCCACCCCCAGGGCCATCCCTGGGGGGGGGGGCAAACAGGGCGATCGCCCTGGGCCCCGCGGTTACGCGGGCCCCGCACTGTCCCGCTCCCAGCGGGGCAGTGTGAGGCCTGCACTGCAGCCCCCCCACGGCCACACTCTTCCCTGCTCCCCGCTGCCTCCGGCAGGGAGCCAAAGGCAGCAGGGCAGGCAGGGAGCACTAAGCCCAGCTCCTGGGCTACCCTCCCCGCCCCCGGGGTGGAGCAGGCAGGCCCAGGGGCAGGGCAGGTGGCCGGGACCTGCCTCTGGGCCGGCCTGCCCCATGCAGCCAGGGCCAGCCCTCGCCGGCGGTTTCCCCTTGGCCAGAACCGGCTCCCGGCAGCAGCCTCGGGTCCCCGGCTGGGGCACCGGCCGCAGCAGCCTGGGGTCCTGGCTGTGGCCAGCTACCCCCACCAGTGGTCCCCCTTTCCAGGGCCGGGGCCGGAGCCAGCAGCCTCAACCTCCCTGCTCAGACTGGCTCTCTGGGGGGGTGGAGCGGCCCAACTCCCCTCCAGCATGGGGGGGGGGCGGGGCCCCACCTAGGCCAGTTGGCCCTGGGCCCTGCTGCCCCCACAGGACAGCGTTGCCCAACCCGACCCCTCCTGCCAGCATACCAGCACCTTTTTTAAGGAAAAAAAAAGCACTGGGGGCCAGGCCCCGAATCTATTTTGGGGGCAGCGACGCCCTTGGGGTAGACTCTGTCCAGACCCTGTAAATTTAAACCACTCAAAGATCCAGGAACACATGGGTTTGGATTTCCTGCGCAGTAATCCCAATGAGTGTCTGGAAGGGGGTGCTTGCTGGGTTCCAAGACACCTGTCATTAGGGAACTTAGCCCTTCTGAAAGTTACACAGCTTATTCTGGGTATTAGTAAAAACTAATTCAAGTGTCCCCTATTCATGGGTACCAGCTGTTTAATGACAACTCATGGGCAAGCATAAGAAGATGAATGTAACGGTCCCACTGCTATTGTATCCATTAGGCCTTTAACAGGACAAACCTGGCAATGTTTGGGGCTTTTTAGAGATATGAGGAATGTACATTCCAAACAAGGTCAGTAATTCAGATCACAGGATTTCATGGTATCTGCAATGACATTTTGATTTTACAAGCAATAAGTAAATCATGCAGAGGAAAAAGATGAATAATATGAATTCTGCCAACCAGTTCTTAGAAAAACAAAGTAGTTATCAAAGTTGAGATCTAGCATGTAGCTTATAGCATAGCTGATGAAACAAAGAAGCAATGTTTCCATTAAGTCAGTTTGGCTGAAACGGCTATTTTTTGTTCAGTGATCAATGAGATCAAAAAAAAAAAAAAAAGGCTTTAGATAATATATACTAGCATACTGATGCCACAGACAGAACCAGTGATTGCTGGGAGATTAAATTCACTGCATGGAAACACTATTCCAACTGGACTACTGGCCAAAAATATGCTGCATAAAATTCCTCTAGCCCACTCAGATGCTGGGTCTTACAAAAGAAGTGGGTCCCCTGGTAATATAATGACATGTTAGAGTTGGGGCATCTAATTCTTAGAATCCCTTTCTTCAGAGAAAGGTGTGTGTAGGTTGCTGGGTATTTGGTAGCTGTTGTTTATATATTACATCCTCACCAGTTTTTACTGTAACCTCTCTGGGACACTGACTGACTTTTAGTAGCACTCATCTGTAGTAGCTAAGCCAGGGGCCTGCAACTTGTGGCTCTAGAGCCACATGCGGCTCTTTTGGCTGCCCCCTTACGGCTCTCAGCACTCTCCTGCCACTGGGGGACTCTGTGGGTGTGCTGCTCCTGGCTCTGGGCCGCTCCTGTCACTGGGGGATCCTGCAAGCAGCCCACACCAGGCTCCAGGCTCCCCCTGCCACCGGTGTATTCTGCGGAGGATCCACTCCTGGTTCCAGTCTTCAACTTGCTCCCAAGCCAGGGGACCCTGCAGCAGGCACCCTGGCCCAGCTCCAAGCTCCCCCCAACCCCTAACCAGGAGGCTATACCCATTGCGGCTCTCAAAACACTTGGCTATTGAAGTTCCAAAGGAGTAGCCATGTAGTATAGTTCATCAAAACAAATAAGGAGTCCTGTGACACCCTGTGGTACCCTGAAGTAAACTACTACAGGAGAAGCCCAAGAAAGAGAACAAAAGAACGCCACTGGTCATCACCTACAACCCCCAAGTCAGACCTCTACAGCACATCATCAAGGATCTACAGCCTATCCTACAAGACGATCCCTCACGCTCTCAAGCCCTTGGGAGACAGACCCCTACTCACTTACAGACAGCGCCACAACCTTAAGCAGATACTCACCAGCAACTACATACCAAACAACAGAACCATTAAAGCAGGCACATATCCCTGCAACAAACCAGGTTGCCAACTTTGCCCATATATCTGCACAAAAGACACCATCACAGGACCTAATCAAGCCAGTTACTCCATCAAGGGCTCATTCATCTGCTCATCCACCAATGTGATTTATGACATCATCGCCAGAAATGGCCCCTCATCTCCCCACAGCCTTATATATTGGACAAACAGGACAGTCTCTGCGCAAAGGAATAATTGGACACAAGTCTGACATCAGGAACTACAACATGCAAAAACAAACAGGGGAATGCTTCAATCTCCCTGCTCACTCCATTGATGATTTGTTAATAGCTGTGCTCAGACAAATGGATAACAAATAGAGCTTCAAAGAGAAACTGAAGAATTGGAATTCATATACAGATCTGACATTTCTGCTTCAGGGCTAAATAAGGACTACGGATTTTTTTTCTCATTACAACAGGTGATTTGACCTCACCTTCCTCTATATGCAGTTCTCTAGTGTTTGAATCTAAACTACTGCATTGATTTGCTGTTGCAGTCTGACCTGATCCTATGACTTACACTTCCCTGCATTTATTTTCCTCCCATTCTGTAAGTTCCCCATCTTCAAAGCATCTGACAAACTGGGATTTTCTCCCATGAAAGCTCATGCCATAAATAAATCTGTTAGTCTTTAAAAGTGCCATAGGACTCTTTGTTTGTTTCGCTATTGAAGGAATTTTTTAAAATGACTCTTCCTATCTTTTGGGTTGCTGCGCCCTGAGCTAGGCACTGCGCCACACTCTAGATGCCGCCTAGATTGCATGGCTAAAAGCAGATAACTTGGTCCTTTTCAAACGCCAGAATCTCAACAAATATTGGGAATCTTGTTTTATATTTTTTTAAATAAACACTGTAATTCTTAACTGACCTTCCTAACAGCCTTTATCCAAACAATACAGCATGACATATGCCCAAAGCACTAATAAGCCTAGCTGACAACAGTGTCACAGCAGTATTTAGAATATTTCAAGTAATATGCCGCAGATATCCATGCATCTTTCTTTGACTGCTCTTAATGCAAGCTGTTTTGCTTTCTATTCCCCTTCCTCATTATGTTTTTGTTATGCTAACAGGTCTGCCTAAATGAAGACTGAGTAAAGGGAAAAGAAAGCATGAAGCAGCTCAAGAGAGTATTGTTTGAAACCACTGTGTAATGTCATACTGCCACCTTGTGGTTAGTAAATATTATGAACATCGATATATAGTTCAGGTGACCTCAATATTTCTTCCATCCTTAAGGGACAAAAGTTCTGCAAGAAATAAGGCAGAAAAACACTCCAAAGAGTATATTTATGCACACACAGAGAATCAGTGAAAATGCATGGTTTTATAGGTTCATAAAAAAGCAAAATATTTCATTCTCATTTCAAATTTTCTGCAGGAAGAAAAAGAGACAATTTTTTGATATTTCCACCAGAAAGAGTGGTGCTTGCTGGGGGAGCTTGTGGGGTTTTCACCTAACCTAAATCATATTGACAAATTCTATAAACACTAGTTTTTCCAGATGGATCCACATAACTAATGAAAATGTACTACCATCTTGTAGTTTTCTTGAACACTTGGAAGGAATCCATACACTGTTGACAATTGACACAAATACTAGAGAAATCATACACAAAGACATAATTATTGCATGAACTCTACCTAAATAGACATTCACCACTTAAAGAAAATCTCTCCTATCCACTAGCAGTAGACAGCCTAACCATCTTAGGAGCCAGCTACTACACCGTGACATAATTGCACACAAAAATCCAATAAATTGCAAGCTCTTCTGCAGCAAACATTTGATTTCATTGACTTTGTAGACTTGGGCTCAAGAAACAGTTTTAATCAAGTTAGTGTTAAAGATGCCAGGCTTCCACTACCACTTTTGCTATTGCCTGTACCCTCTATCCAGCATCTCTAAAGTATAATGGTGTTCAGGCAAGTTCTCTCATTTGTGTAATAAACAGTAAGCAGGTTCAGCAGAACAACTTAGTGCCTGTACTGACTGCCAAGCTGGAAAAGGCAGGAGAAGACAGTCACTACTGAAAATTACTGAATCCCTGTTTTCACTTCAGTGTTTTTCTTCACTGAAGAGATTGTTAAAAAACCAAAAACTAACAGCTTTGGGAAGTATTATCAAATGCTGAAGAACTTGAGCAGATAAGTGTGCCTCTGTAGGCCATCTAATTCTAGTCCAGACTAGAGTAGCTACAAGATGCTCATTGAGAAGCTTGAAGAATGTGGCAGTATCACAGAGTGGGAGGAGGGTGAACTGGAAACCATAGCTTTAACTCTCACATAAGCCTGTGAGGAAAGCTTTGTAAAATTAATGACAGCCGACATGTACAACATTGCTACAAAACTGCTATGAAAGATTTACCCAACATCTCCCTCTTACCAAAAATATTAAAGAAGAGTGCCACCTTCTCTCTAGCTAAGGTTGGTTCACTAGAAATGGCAAGCTAGAGGAAAAACAGCTTGAACGCTTAGGCTATGTCTACACTAGAAAAGTTAAGTCAACTTTGTGAAGTCTACTTAATAAGGTCAACTTTAAGTCGACTTAAAGTCAACCCAACTTTTTCTAGTGTAGACGTAGCTTAAGTCGGCCTTATTAAGTTGACTTAATGATTTAAGTCAACTTAATAAGGTTGACTTTGGCACTAATCCCCATCCACACTGGCTTTAAGTTGATTTAAGGAGTCAACTTAAGGCTTAAGTTGACCTAAAACTAGGTGTTATTAAGTCAACTTAAGCTTACCTTAAGTCAACTTAAGGAAGTGCTTAAGTCGACTTAATAAAAGCCCAGTGTGGACATGGCTTTGTTTAGGTCAACTTAAGGCTCCTTAAGTCAACCTAAGATGCCAGCATAGACGCACCTGTAGAGCTGAAAGGGGACCCAAGTATGTAGTGTGGGAAGGAAAAAGCCCACATCACATATTTAATATGATTTTTGTTTCTGAACACTGGTCTCTTTTATGTGCTTTCCTTGGGGCAAAGACTCCATTCCATCCTACTCCCTTGTGGTGCTCAAGTGGTACAATGCAAAGAGAAACTTCCTTGCTGAGGATTCCATCAGTAGGTATAGAGCCAACTCTTAAACTTCCTCACCCACAGCCCTTGGCACAACCGTTTAGTCAAGGATGGGGAGAGGCTTAATGAAGAGGAGGAATGGTCAAAGAACAAAGCACGGTGGCCATCCCAACTGGCATATGATTCTTAGTGGACCACTGTAGACTCATAGAATATAAGGTCAGAAGGGACCATTATGATCATCTAGTTTGACCTCCTGCACAACACAATCCAGAAAATTTCACCTACCCAGTCCTATAATAGACCCCTAACCTAAGACTAAGTTATTCAAGTCCTAAAATAATGATTTAAAGACTTCAAGGCACAGAGAATCCACCATCAAGTGATCCATGCCCCTTGCTACAAAGGGAGGTGAAACCCCCCCAAGACTTCTGCCAATCTGCCCAAGGGGAAAATTCCTTCCCAACCCCATATATGGTGATTGGTTAAACCCTTGAGTAGGTGGGTAAGACACCAGTCAGACCACAAGAAAGAATTCTCTGTAGTAACTCAGAACCCACCCATCTAACATCCCATCACAGGCCACTGGGCATATTTACCACTAGTAGTCTACATGCACAGGTCAAAGTAGCCTCTCTGCTGCTCTAAGCTGTACGAGGATTGGGGCAGAAGATCAGCAAGCAACAGAAAATCTGCTCCTCCCACCATGTCCTGTTTTTCCCTCTGCTGATACAGTCTCCCTCAACCCTTCATACTTTGGCAATAGCATAGAATTCTGAACGGCTCAGTCTCGGACCCACTATTGAGCAATGTATGCAAATTCATCCACACACAGCTGGGATCACAGCCTTGTTACATAATTGAATTGAAAACAACCCCATCACCCTGCATTTGCAATGTCAGCTGCTGCAAATAAAAGCCTGATGCTAGCCTTTTATAAGTAAATGTGTTCAGTTTGCCCGGATAAGAACTGGCCTACCCATAGCAGCTGTTCAGCCCTTTCAAGAAGCTTCTACGGTGAAGTCCTTTGGGAATGTGGATAAAGTAATGGCTCCAGCAATTTACAGTTAATCAGAATGTATCTTGGGAGCACTGGCACAGACATATTGTGTGGGGAGAGCTAGCTGTACCACTTCCACCACTGCTGAACAGTTGGCCTGAGAATTACAGAATAGAGAGCAATGGATTTAAAAGCAAAGCCTTGTGTTCTTTCACAGAAAGAAATGCTTGTGGTCTGTGGTGCCGCTAAGTCCATATGCAAAAGAACAGACGCTCTTTGGTGTTGTGTAGCATGATAAATCAATGATATAGTCACATAATTTTGTGGGTGTGATGAGAGGACTCTTCAGACATTTATTGCTCTCACTAACCCAAAGTCTTAAAAAGAGACTTATTTAATGTACTTGAAGAAAGCAAGCAAGCAGGTCAAGAATTAGCTATCTTGAGTCACTACAAAGTCTGTCCCCAAGGCTTTTGAGCTTGGTGAATATACTTCTCTATTCTAGCAGTAGGAAAAAAAAAAGGGGGGGGGGGAAGAGTGGGAAGGGAATTGCAGTTCAGGCTTGGACTTCTTTAGCTCTAATGAACTTTTCCTCTCCTCCTTTTAACTGCTTAGCCATTATAATAAAGTGTTATCTACTGGTGTTATTTTTAATTTTAAAAAGTTGCACTTGAGGCAACTCTGGAAACATGCTAACTAGGTCTTCATTAGGTATAATGAAGTATAGACAATTTTGTTAGTGCGCTTAGTCCTTAACATGAAAGGCCTTAAATAGGGGAGTGCTTCATTATTTGAGTGAGCAAATCAAATTGTACCATGTGACCACTGAAACAAGCAAGATTTTTAAAAGTTGTAACCTGAGGATGGGTCTAAAATAAAAAACAGATAGTAACCAGAATGGAGACTAGAGGAACATTACCTATGTTTTGAACTACTTTTCCCTGTTGGTATCTCTTCTAGGAATATATAATTCTTATCCCTTGTCTGGGGGATTCCTCAGTGTGCCAATAGATGAACCCAGCTCCTCCCCCTCTGCCACATGGGGTTGCCACTTGAGATTCTAGTGTTAGGGGAAGCTGCCAATATCCTTTCATCATATCTAATGTAGTTAAATAATTGGTCTTCCCTCACTGATCGAACAGTACTTCTAAATGAGGCCTGAGATATGTATCTAGCCAAGAAATCATGTTTACCCTTTGAAAATCCAGACTGAACCACACTATTTCTCTAAAACAAACAAGGGCTATGTCTACACTTACCAAAGTTAGTTCAAATTAGTTAATTCGAACTAACTAATTTTAGTTAGTTCGAATTAACTTAATTCGAACTAGCATGGCCCCACTAGAACGCTAGTTCGAACTAAGCAAGTGCCATGCATGGCACTTGCTTAGTTTGAATTAGTCAGTTGCATTAGCTCAATGTGCCGGTTAGTTCGAACTAAGCAGTTAATTCGAACTAACATGGCCACATTGACTTAATTCAGACTAACTAGTTCGAATTAAGGGTTAATTTGAAAGGTATAATAGAATTTATTAGTTCGAATTAAGGAATCCCTTAATTCGAACTAATGAAAGCCTAGTGTGGCCAAGGCTTAAATTAGTTTGAATTAATCTTCCTTAATTCGAACTAACGTGCCAGTGTAGACATAGCCAAGGAGTCCTGTGGCACTCCTTGTTAGTTTTGCTGACCTAGACTAACACGGTTATCCCTTTGGAACTATTTCTCTAGGTTTTTATACCAGAACAATGGGGCTATACGAGTTACCTTGAGATTCCTTTATAATTCCCAGCTTGAGCATGTCTCAGATTTCCTGGGCAACCACTACATATCTTCTCAGGTAATCTGGTAGAACATTCTCACCAGTTTCGCATCTGGGTTTGTGCTGATTTTGTAAGAAAGTGTAGGAGTTTGTCCTGATGTGGATGAAAACACATCTCAAAAAGTGTCCATCAGCTTGTACGCTTACTTGCTTCTGCTGTGATGTTAAACTTTCCACAAAGGCAAAGTCAGCTGGTCCATGGGCTTTAGAACCTGAAGTTTCAAATCTAACAGCCTCTCTTCCAGCTCTACCAGTAAGCCCTCATGTTCTTGCCAGGATTTCAACAGGTTTATGCCTTTTTCTTTCTCTTCCCTTTAAATATGCTTTCCCTTTTTCTTGTTGAGGCACTAGATTAAAAACTATTAGACATACTCTTCTCATTAACTCATACAATCCCTGCCAACTGACTAGAATTCTACTCTCTGAACTCAGAAAAAGAAGGAGGTTACCATCTCCTGGCTGAAATATATGTTTGTGGGCCGATTTTTTGTAAAATGCTATGTGAGCCTTGAGACACCAGCTAGATTGTGCTGGGTCTTCTGCCCCAGAGTTTCTAGCCTGTCTGCTCTGGGTTCTGTGAGAAAGCAAATCTTTAGTCTTCTCTTAAGGGATCTTTTACTCCTTGTGGTCACTGCCTATACAGAAACCTCAAAAGGGGAAAATGTGGGGGATATACTTGGATAGCTCACAGATCATGAAAAGGAGATAGCAACCTATCCTACTCTTTTGCATCCATTTCCACAAACTTCTAAAGCTCTGATTTCAGGGTGTCATTAAATCTGTCCACCAGACCACACACTTGTGGCTGCAAGCTAATGTATAGATCAGTTTTACCTTTAGTAGCTCACATACTTCTTACTTAACATAATAAAGATAATCACCTACTCTGTAAGGATCTCTGGGCAATCTTTCCTGGAAAGATATTTGCACTAACTCCCTGGCAACAGCTGAGATGGTCACTAAGCAAAGGGGGATAGCATCTAGATAACATCCAGGTAGCATAATCTACCAGAATCAAAACAAACTTTAGCAATTGGCTCTTAGAAATTATTTATTTACCACCAACCAATTAAAGGAAGTGCCAGCTAAGGGTAGAGGCGTCACAGATCCCACACAATAAAGTTACCTGCATGTTAAATTCCTGACAAGAAAAAAACAGGCTAATGACTGTAAAGGGCAGGGCCGTCCCGTGGGGGGAGCGGGGCCCAGGGCCAACTGACTAAAGTGGGGCCCCTGCCCCCCATGCTGCAGAGGATCGTGGTGGGCTGACTGGCCTGCTCCATTTCCCAGGGAGCTGGCCCTGGACCGGGAGGCTGAGGCTGCCGGTGCGGGAAGCCAGCTCCAGCCCCAGAGGCCGAGGCCGCCTGAGGAGGGGGGGGAGAATGGAGCCAGAATCAGCTGCAGTCCCGACCCCAACCCCGACCCTGGAGGCTGCCTGCGGGAGGGAGCCGGTGGCCCCGGACCTGGGCCAGGAGGCCGAGGCCACCTGCGGGGAGGAGCTGGCCATTTGGGGCAGGCCGGCCTGAAGGCCAAGCCCCATGTGCTCCGCCCCTGGGCCTGCCTGTTGTTCCTTCCCATCACTCCTCACTCAAGTGGCCTACAGAAGACAGAGCATGTACCAGCTGCAGGATCACTAGAAGCTGGTGATGTACCATCTGCCTGTGGATCCTGGTTTATAAGCAGATCTTTCTCTAACTAAAAGGAGGAGCTGGTGAGCAGCCTACCTTTCTTGAATGACTTGCCCAGTATGCCCATCTAAAGGATGGCATCTGTCTATCGCTCTCTTGGGCCATCTTCTATGTCTATAGTAGCTCACTCTCCTCGTCCTGATGATTGGAAGTACCTTCTTCTGGGTCTTCATTTCTGGTAGCCATTTTACTTTTCTTTCCCCTCGTCTGTAGCATGGGGTACAGCTCACCTCCTGCTGGATTTTCTGTACCTTAAAGTCTTTAAACTATGATTTGAGGGCTTTCATAACTCAGGCAAAGCTTACAGGTTTATTACAGGAGTGGGGGGGGTGAGATTTTGTGGCCTGCATTGTGCAGATGGTCAGATTAGATGATCATATTGGTCCCTTTGACCTTGGAGTCCATGAGTCTATTTGAGTGTCATACACCCCATCTGTCCTGTTTTCCAATCTCACTTTGCAACTACTGGAACCAGGACCAACCTTCACAAAAGTTCAAGTTCTCTGTAAGAACAGGAGTGTAAACATCTCAGACAGACTTTCAACATCTTATCTGGACTCAGACTAGCGGGTGGTAGCTGAATGATGGTTTTCATGCATCTGATGAAGTGGAATTATACCCATGAAAGCTCATGCGATAAAGATATTTGTTAGGATTTAAAAGTGCCACAGAACTCCTTGTTTGTTTTGCTGAAATAGACTAAGATGGCTACTCCTCTGGAACTTGCATTCTCCATGTAACACTTCTTGCCCCAATAATTCCTCTTCTTCTGAAGATGCCTTTTAGTCTCTCATGCTTCCTCAACAGAAAAATCCACAGAAATGGAAGGCAAATCACTGTACATTTTAGTTTTGGCTGCTCCTATTGATGCAGGATGCCAAACCACCATGCATTCTTTGTCATTCAAAAACGACACAAAGCATGTAGTAGTTGGATCACACAATCACACTTCTGCTACCAGTCCCAGGGAAGTGGTTCCTGGCAAGATTTGGAAAGTGGCAAAGATCCAAACTTGCTTAGGATTTTAAAAAAAAAATAAGCTGTGTGGGTTGTGTCAGTGAAAGTGTTAGCTAGAACATAATGGTGGAGGAAGAATTTCTGTGGATGCTGGCTCATATTGAAGGCTGTTTTCATACTGACTTGTGATAACAACGGGAGTATGAAGAGAGGAGAAATTATGCCATCTGCTATTTATGATGCAATGGGATTTAAAACATCTATTAACATGCAAATCTCAAATAGAAACTTTGGGACTTTGTTAAAGCTATACATTCAGTAGTTGTTTATGTCCACTTGTATAGAGAATTGAGCTGCCGACACCTGTTTCTTCCTCCGGATTACTGAGATAGTTTCACCATAATGGCTGTGTGGAGTTGGGATCATTGTGGAGGTATTGGTTTCACCCTTGACATATGGTTTTAAGCATTTCCTTAAGTCGGCTTAAGGAAAAGTTAAGTCGACTTAATAACACCTCGTTTTAGATTGACTTAATGCTTAAGTCGATGTTATTAGGTCGACTTAAGCCAGTGTGGACGGGGATTAGCATCTAAATCAACTTATTAAGTCAACTTAAAGTGTTAAGTTGACTTAATAAAGTTGAAATGGGCCTATGTCTACACTAGAAAAGTTAAGTCAACTTTTGTTAAGTTGACTTAATAAAGTTGAAATGGGCCTATGTCTACACTAGAAAAGTTAAGTCAACTTTTGTTAAGTCGACTTAATAAGGTCGACTTAACTTTTCTAGTGTAGACATAGCCTATGTGCCCTGGGAAGTTAAAAACCACCATTCAAGGTGGACAAAGAGAAAATGGGCAACCAAAGAGAGAGAGCTGGATTGCTATGTTACCCCTTTGGCCGGAATGTTTAGTCAGTTTTCTGGGCCTTTCACATTATTTCCATGAAGAGAAATCAATAACACAAAATCAGGTATATTCTTGGTATAATCTTGTTAAAATATTTACACAACACCCTGTTTTCCTGAACACAGTAGAAACAAATAACAACAATTTCCTTTCTCAGAAATCCCTCAATGTGCCTCTTCATCTGAGCCACATACCCAGGAAACTCCAACTCTCTGCTTCCTCACAGGGTCCTACTGACAGCCTATGTTCCCTCTAAGCTGTGAGCATGTACACGCGCACAAAGCTCGTGAACCCAGCACACAGAAAAACATAGCATGCACAAAAATAACCAGAATGCCCCGGAAGGCTGGCGAGTCCGCAGGCCGCCCAGAATCTGGCCTGCAGGACACTGGGAGCAGCGGCTAGGCTGGAGGAGTTTCAAATCTCCCGCCCTGAGCATGCTCAAAAGAGTGTGTTCAGGGCGGGAGCAGCCTGGTCAAGGAGCAACTCTGGACACCCCTGCAGCTGCTCCGGCCAGGTAAGGGGGGGTAAAGGATCGGGAAAGGGGTCCTGGAGGGCGAGAGGATTGGGGAAGGGGTCTGGGAGGGTTGGGGCCTAGGAGAGTGCCCAAGAGAGGAGCGGGGAAGGGGCCGGGGCAGTTGGGGAGCAAACGGGCGGGTGGGGAAGGGCCCGGGGGGCTGAGAGGATCGGGGAAGAGGAGGGCCGAGAAGCTTGCGGGCAAGGGTGTGTGTGAGAGGAGTGGGGATGGGGTTGGGGTGATTGGACAGCAGATGGGCAGGCAGGGAAGGGACCCTGGGGGGCAAGCGGAGCGGGGAAGGGGCCCAGGAGGGTTGGAGTCTGGAGAGCAGGTGGGGAAGGGCCCAAGGGGGTGAGAGGATCGGGGAAGGGATGATGTCGCGGATTGCATCCCCGCTGGCCTCTCAAGTGGGGAGTCTCTGAGAGGCACAACTGCGGGGAGGCTTCCACGACTCTACTGCTCACCCTTACAGCGAGGGCAGTTCGGCCTAGTGGCCACAGAATCAATAGGCAAGCCCCTGAGTCGGGGCAGTCAGGCCCAATGGCCACAGAGTCAGTATGCAAGCCCCCGGGTCGGGGCAGTCCAGCCCAGCGGCCACAGAATCAGTAGGCAAGCCCCCAGGTCAGGGCAGTCCAGCCCAATGGCTACAGAGTCAGTATGCAAGCCCCCAGGTTGGGGCAGTCTGGCCCAGCGGCTATCAGGAGAGAGGTGCCCGGGTAGGGAGGCTCAGGCCCTCCCGCTCCACTGAGCCCCAGCCCAGGGCCCTCAGGATGTGGGGGTTATGGCATCCAGCCAGCGGGGAATCCACCTGAAACATGCCAGCCTCTGTCCACCGTACCCCAAACCATACAACCTGGGCCCCCTGGGGTGCTTCCTACCCGGTTAAGTCCTGGTCGGTATCTGGTCCTCTCTCCTCCAGGAAACTCTGGGATCCACTCCCCACAGTCTGCGGATGCTGGTTGTCCTCAAGGCGGCTGCCCCAAGATGGCTGCTTCTCCCAGGTACTCAGAGGGCTTCCTCCTCCTGCAACTGGGGACTGGCCACACACCTGGGCGAGAGCTCCAGGTAGAGGTCCTTCCTCCTCCCCAGCCAGCCCCAACTGAGCTGAGCTGCCTCCCTTTATACTGGGGCAGCAATCAGAGCATGCCCAGCAGGGCTTACGGGGCAGGGCTTCTGCCACCCACGGGGTTTGCTGAGTGCCTTCAGTGCGGGGTAGGCTCATCCCGTCACAGATGGGGAAGGGGAGTCCAGGAGCTGGTGAATGGGGGTAGGGGGAAGAGGATTGGGGAAGGGGCCTGGGACTGGGGGATGAGAGAGGATAGAGGAGCCAGAGGGGAAGGGGCCTTGGGGGTGGGGGACCAATGAGGGGTAGCAGAGGGACCCCCTTGGGAGACACCACCAGGGATGCCCAGTGAGGGGATCTGCCATGTGTCACTCACCCCCCCCCCCGCCACCTAGTGCCAGTGCTCCCCATACCCCTCTGGCACCCCACCCACCTCTGCCCTGTCCTCCCAAGCTCCCCAGCCATTCCTTCTTTGTCACCTTCCCTGCTACACTCCCCTACCAGGGTATGATTTGACGGGCCCCAGACGCCAGAACCCTCCTAATCTCTTGGCCCCCTTCCCGTATTGTACGGGCCCCCTTCATGCATGTGCAGGCCCCAGCCTAGGTAGGTGTTTGCAACCACTTCTCAGTACCCTGGCAGGGGAGTGTAGCAAGGATGGGTGGCAAAAGACGAAAGGCTGGGGAGCTTGAGAGGACAGAGCAGAGGTGGGATGCAGTGCCAGAGAGGTATGGGGATCACTGGACAGAGTTTATTCTGAATGGGCAAATGCCAAAGATTGCAGAGAGAAATTATAAGGTAAATATTATATTATCATCTAGATTTGCTCATGTTTGTCTATACACGAAGATTACAATGCATAAATTGTCATTTTCATAACTACTTTTGCATTATAGTTGCTTGTGTGCACTCGCCTCACAGCGCACACATTTGAACTCTGGGACAAAAAAGTTGCACAAAAGAAATTTTTTGCGCACACAGCTTACCCAAAATTAGATGGAACATTGCTGACAACTGCTTTTACTGCTTCTCCAGGTTTTCTGTCAGGTTTCTCTGCCCCTAGCACTCACATCCTCTAGCCAATATCCTAGTTCTTGTATTTGCATAATGCAAACCCCTGTTAAATTACCTGTACTTGTTCTGCTCAAGTCTTACCATGTAGGCTCATGCCTTGGGTGGCAGCTTCCATTATTTCCTGCTATTCCACAACATAAAAGGACTTAATTGCTCCTTTTCTGTAGACACTGAAAGAGCATGCTTGGTTTATCCATCAGTTTTAACAATGTCTGTGATTATCTTTGGGACTGCAGGCATCAGTACCTTCCAGAATCACAGTTTAATTTCTCATTTATTCCGGCAGCCAATAAAGTCACTGAGAGAAGCCAAAAGATTACAAACAATAAGTGCCTATATTATGCTACATTATTACCTGCACTAGATATAATATTCTATGAAAAGGGGAAATGCTCAGAGTTGATTTTAAACTATAAATATCAGAATAATTACAATGATGTAATTCTTCACCAAGGAAAAAGGATAAACAGAGTTAATTGAGGCTGCATTGTTCAGAACTTTGTCTGGGTCCCATTCATGCTGTCCAAATCCTAGTATTAGAAAATTCAAAGGTCAAATGGTTGTTATAGAGATAGGTTTGGCACAAATTTAGATATAACTTACTCATTAAAGTAATTTATTGAATGCTCTGAAGGTATTCAAATATATTCTACAATAAAGGTTAAGTTGGTGACAAAAGTTGATACAGATTACTGAAGAAAACTTATATTTTCTGTTCCAATATAATCTGTTAGTCTTTAAAAGTGCCACTGGACTCTGTTGTCTTTCTACAAGAGACTAACACGGCTACCCCTTTGGAATTTGACTACCTTTGAGTAGCAAAGTCTAGGAAAAGGCTGGTCACAGTACTAATAAAACATTCATACATTTAAAAGCACTATAAAGGAAATGTTGGCTGTGCTTTTATTAACTAGGATTTCTGTAATTTTTCATGAAGGCTGAAAATGGAGTTTGAGTCATAACTTATACTTGTTACTGCAAAATAGAAACCATGTCTTCATGAGAATGACTCCTGGGCACCCTGTTTCAAATCCTCAAGTACTCACTCATTCAACCCTTTGGAAACAGATATTCCCTGAGCCTATGTACAACTTCAAACTAACGACCAAAATTTTTAACAATTTAAGCTCTTGCTCTTTTATAGGTTGTATTTTGGTTGCTGCTTCTTTTATCTGAGTTTTAAAGTATTTGTTTATTAAATCCTTGATTGTTTGCTCTAAGTTTGTAAAAGAAATTATTCTCTTTTTTAAAAAAAATCAGCCTAGTCAGTGCTAAAGAAAAGTTAAGAAACACAATATTGTGAAGAATAGTTTTTCAGCTGTCAGTTTTTAACTCAGAAATGAAAATTAGCAAATTAGATTATTTGATAGTAAAGCTAGTCAGTCTTTTTACATTTGAACAGTGAAGAACTGGTGCAGGAAATCTATGTTAGTGATCTTTCAAGCAGAGGATCTACATTAGTATGCAGTCCTAAATCAGACAAAATGGGAGTCTAGAGTCTGGCACACAGGATAAAAAAGAGCAAAACACCAGACAGGATGCAACGGTGACAGCTGTTTAAACAATCTTCCCAACTGCCAATGTCTGTTAGTTTGATAGATCCAAGAAACAAACATGAAGCTATCTGAGATGCAGGCAGAGAAAGAGAGAAGAGGGCTGTTTATTATTACATCTATTGTTGCCAGACTATTTACTTCTGATTTCTTTAGTAGTTAATTCTCAATTGCCCGAGTCAGTCTATCCTGTCCTAGTTTCTGGTGATCCAAGTCTCATTTTCCTCAATATGGTCAATATAGTCTCACATACAGACATGAGCAAATAACATCCCCCTCTTGGGATCTGTTTTATTAAGAAAAAACCAAGATATAAACAGTTCTTTTGGCTCTCCCACACATAAAAAGCTCTTCTCCCATGCAGCAGTGCTGTGCAAATAGTTCATTCTTTCCATCCCTGTCTCCCTATTGCTTCCAGCAAAGGCTCCCCAATGGTTCCCTTCCCTGATCCACAGACACACAGTCCTGTCCAACCCAACTATAGACTGAGAACTGGAGTATGTGGTTTACCTGGGATTATGGAGGTTTCATGGCAGTGGGATTTTCTGTATAGAATTCCAACCTACTACACTTCCATACTTTAGGAAACCCTTCCCATTAATGGATTTCAGGAACACCAGTGAGCCCAACTAAAAATCCCTTAAAACAGCAGATTCCCAAGTTCTTTCTACCTATGAGCTAACCAGAATGATGAGTTATGAAGATTATTGTAGTAATAATACTACTGGCCATTTATATAGCACCTTTCAGTATCCAAAAGGAATTTACAGGCTGTATTTGCAGGAATCATTTCACATATATCAGTGGAAAATAACCGTTGCTAGCATGAAAGACGGCAGCTGGTTTTTGTCACATAACGACACAAGGCAACAATTTAGGACAAGTTATAAAGAAGAATATTGTATCCGGTTACAACCATAGGGTAAATTATCAGGAGGCAGAAGGAATCAGGCATCTTCCCTGGAAGAACACGTACTGGAAAGGGGTGAAGAGATTTGTTCCCTCTGGCTTGGAGTGTCACCCATCTACATTTTCCTATTCTGTTGTTCCTCTTCACCTCTCACCTGGTGTCTACTCTCCCTATCAATGTAGGAAACTTCCTTACCATGCCTGGGGAAAATCATTGCTTGTCCCTCTCAGAGGAGTCTTCCCTCTTGGCATCTTCTCTCCTCCTTTCAGACTTGTTTTAGTTCTGCTGCCTTTCTACTAGCTGCACATTAGTGCCACATACTTTGCTTAACAGTGAACCGGAAAAGGTCGGTCTGGACTGCAAGGTTGCAATCTGCCAAAGAGAAACATGCCACCGATAAAGTGACACAGAGCAACATGGTGATTAGGAATACTAAATCGTCTTCATTATTGGAGACACAAATCCCCAGATTACAGCTGAATGGCACTTGCATCCTCAGTTTGAGATCACCTTCCTCTGAAGCATCTAGTATTGGCCTCTCTCTCAGAGAAATTACCATTGATCCTATCTGTTTCATTTCCTGTTACTCAGTGTTGTTTACTCTGATTTCCTATAAAATATCAGATTAACTTTCAGTTGCCACAGCTTCTTCACAGAGTAAATCTTGGCTATAGTCAAGATTTTCTCAGCCTCTTCCTGCCTGTCATAGATCTCTTTGTAACATGTTAAGAGGACAGAAGATTTTGCCTTTTCTTTTATAGGACCTTGCATGGAAAATGTGTTCTTCTTAGGCAGTTGTGTGAATATCTCCCTATCTCCACCACTGTGACTATGGGCTGCACTGAGTATGCCACCTTCAGGACAGACTGCAAGAAATAGGGTAGATAATCCCCAAAACTGATAGTTTATTCTAAGATTACATTCACCAAGGCACTGAAAGAAGGTGCTTCTACAGGACCACACTGGTTAACAAGCAGTCAAATATAGTACTCTTTTCGCATTACAACTATTGGCTCCCATCTACACAGTCAAATCTAATATATTGAATGGTTACAGAAAACCTTATTCACCATACTTAAAGTTCTACCAATCACAGAGGATTAGATACATTGCCCACCAGGTCAACAAATATTTCATAACTTACCCAAATAAATGCTTACAGCCAGTCCTTATTAACTAAATCTAAGATGTATTAATAAAAGAAAAAAAAAGAAGAAAGTTATAAATGATCAAGAGATCGAGATATATAAAAATGTGTGAAGTCCTTAGGTAGCAGAGATGGTGAGGTTCCAAATTTATAAAAGTCTTTCTGGAATCAATTTAAACAGTTAGAATCCCAATGCAACTGAGATGTAAATTCTGATGGCATATTTCCATAAATTCATCAAGTTTTGCCCAAATGGGCTTAGGGAGATCTGACTTGCACCTGGAATAGCCCCCTGTTAACTTCCAGAAAGTACAGAATTGTGGATCAGTCCCATAAATCTGTATTTATAGTTGAAATAGAATGGTAAGATGATCCAAAACTTCAGCTCACAGACCTTGATAAAAGCAGACATCTACAATCTATGATTCTCACACAACGGATAATTTTGAAGATAATACCCTTATAAATACCCATCCGAACTATCAAGACGGTTCACATGTGGCTTATTATACAATTTTCAAAGAGTAATGCTGATCATAACATTATTGCACCTAAAGCTCCATCTAAATGTTAATATCACTTTTTGATCTCTGAATCAATATAATACAGTAATGAAGCATTTGAAGACAGGAACAGGATTTAGCATTTACAAGCTGATTAGATCACATTGTTAAACGTCTAACTTCTACACAAAGACAAATACACTAAGCAGCTAACCTTTGATTTTTGTTACAAATGAATGGGCTAAAGATCGCTAGTCTAGCATATTTCTTTGAAATTCACATACAAATAAATTGTCTTAATTACAATTGTAATGCCTCCTGTTAAATTCCAAAGGGGTAGCCGTGTTAGTCTATTGTAGAAAGACAACAGAGTCTTGTGGCACTTTTAAAGACTAACAGATTTATTAATCGCATGAGCTTTCGTGGGAGAAAATCCCACTTCGTCAGACTGACGAAGTGGGATTTTCTC
>ML685814.1:1933902-1990531 GCA_007922175.1 Pelusios castaneus
AAGTGGGATTTTCTCCCACGAAAGCTCATGCGATTAATAAATCTGTTTGTCTTTAAAAGTGCCACCAGACTCTGTTGTCCTGTTAAATTGTTAGGGGTCATACACAGGTTGGCTAGTCTATCAGTATCACAATCATATAGAAACAAAGAATCTGGTGACACTTTTAAAAGCAATCTCATCCCAGCCCTGGGAACCCAGCTGCCTTTAGAGTATCTTACAAATGAGTGCAAAGTAGGAGCTTTCACGGGCTCCTGAATTTTCTTAATCATTTAAAACAACTACTCCAAACTGATTTGAAGTCATTCCAAGGACTACTGAGTTTCATGTAGATGCTGCATGTACACATGAATGCTTATTTACAGGAGCACATAAGAAGCCTGACAAAAAATTCTGCTATGCTTATTAATGATGTGATTTCCAAATTCTCATAATTTGAACATATAAAAACCAACTTCCATTCCCCAAAAGTCTATTTCTTGCTCATCACTGAGGATTATTCACATAATAAATTGCTACTTTTGATCATTAGCCTTTTTGTTGTTATTAAAAAAATATGCAACAACTTTTTAGAGTGGGACAAGTGTATTTTCCACTTCATCCTCCTCTTACTACATTTTTGCTGAAATTTTCCAACAATCATCATCTTTGGGCAGAAAATAGAAAGTTAGCAAAGAAACACTGCATTCTCTGTACACATTAAAGAAGTTAATTACACATTAATTAAAGAAGTTAATTACACATTAAAGAAGTTTTACATACAAGATTCAACTTAAACTTAACTATGGAGCCATGACTAGCTGCTCCTTAATATAAATTTCATAAAATGCACACCATTCAGGAGGCTGCGTTTCTAGCTACCTGCTTTGCACTCACAAAATGTCCATGTTACTGCAGCAACTGCATGACACAGATTAGAACATTTTGATCGTTTCACCCTTCAGTTAAAGTGCCTGATTTGTAATGTGGACTGCTCTAGTCACTTACAAAGGAAAATGATAAAAAGAGAAACTCAAGGGGTACAAAGTGACAGAGAGGAAAAAAGGAAAAGTTTTAACTTTTAGGGTGAAATTCTGGCCCCACTAAAATCATTAGCAAAACTCCCACTGACATTGAAGCCTTAATTTCATCTTCAAAAAGACAGATTCTTTCTATAATATTTCCACAATATTTCTTAGTACAAGCATTTCCACAACTCTACATATTATAAAGCAGCTTTCTTTGGCCAGAGTGATTTAGATTACTGTCTTTGGCAGGAAATATTTATATTTCTCTCTGACTTCCCCATTCCCCCATCTGAGAGGAAGGGCGGGGGGTCTCTGTCTCTCCCTTGGGGAGTGCTGTGTGCATACTCCGACAGCTGTCATCACCCTTCTCATACAGTATATCTTTGCACTCAAGTAGCTGATGTATGAATAGCCTCTACACAGACATTTTTGAAGCTATGCTATTTATTGTCATTCTTTTTAAGTGCGATGGGGAATGGTGATTAATTCTCTGATTCTCAGTATTATAAGACAGCATTTTAAAATAATTCAGAGCTTCAGGCACAACAAGGATGAATAGCTATAATATCTCATACTTTAAGTTTCTTTTAGGTCATTCATACTGGACTATTTTTAAGTTGTAGAGTGACAAATGGTGATAAAAAAGCAATTGTCTGATTTGACTGAGTCAAATTAAGCAAATGAAATATTTAAAATAAATAGCTAAAATAACTATTTCTATCATCCAGAAGATAAAAATAAGTGGGATGCAAAATCAGATACAGAATTAAAACTTTAAAACATTTTGAGTCAAATCTTGCAACTTTTACTCACCTTGAGTAGTAACTTACAATACAGGTGGACTACCGAGTAAACAGTGGCTATGTCTACACTTACTAAAATTAGTTTGAATTAGTTAATTCGAACTAACTAATTCGAACTAATTTTAGTTAGTTTGAATTAACTTAATTCGAACTAGCAAAATTTAAATGGCAAAATGGCACTTGCTTAATTCGAATTAGCGATTTACATTGAATTCAATGGGCCGGTTAGTTTGAACTAAGCAATTCGTTCGAATTAACATGGCCACATTGGTTAATTCAAACTAACTAGTTCGAATTAACCCTGATGTCGAATAGCCTATTCGAATGTATTAGTTCAAATTAAGGAAGCCCTTAATTCGAACTAATTAAAGCCTAGTGTAGCGATGGCTTTAGTTAGTTCAAATTAAGCTTCCTTAATTCGAACTAACTTGCCAGTGTAGACATAGCCAGTGAAACTCTACAAAGGCCCAAACACCCACTTACACTCTGTCAGTTACAGAACTGGAATCCTGAGTGGGACTTATTTGTGCATGGCCATGTAGGGGCCCTCTCCACAGCATGTGTTTCAGTCCTGGGCTATCTCTACCTTGTGACCCAGGGTGTGATTTCCCCGGTCCATGTACACATATTCACACTAGCTCTCACTGAGCTAGCACAAGTATAAACAACAGCACAGCTGCAGTTGTAACAGTGAGACACTAGTCCAAATAGGCCCAAAATCGGTGGATGTATACTCAGCCCAGCTAGGCCATGCCTCCATGTTGCTACCCATGCTGCTATGGCTACGTTACTATATATACCGACGCTGGCTCGATGAGAGCTAGAACAAGTATGTGTACATGAGTGAGTGAATCACACCCCTAGCTTGTAGCGTTAGTTAGGACTGATTAACACGCAGGATTCAAGTACTCCCACTGTCTCCTATATCCTTCAGCAAAGGAATAGGGCTTCTTGGGGAGAGTGCTGTATGTGTGTGGAAGCAGGAGTGTTTGTGAGATACAAATATTATTTAATAACTCCAGTGCTGCTACTGCCCCACTTACAGTAAAGCCCTTAACTTCTTTATAAAAAGATGACAATTGGCAGATAATTAGGTTATTAGCACCAAACAAGTAAGCCGCCCTTCAGTTCAGCCCGCCGTGTTCATACTTTTAAGAGACAGATAGTTTAATGTGCTACCTGCGGCTTGTCAAAGAAAAGGCATGCGATAGAGTTGCAAATTAGACTGGTCTTAGCAGCAAGAAGTCAAGTGTTATGATACACTAGATCAGAGTGTCAAACGTGCAGCCCACTTTGCTGCGGCCCGCACTTGGGGAGCCAGTGTTGGAAGCCATCTTGGCCGGCCTTGAGGCAGCCCAGAAGCCGCACTCTGTGTAATGCTCTTGCCCCACCCGCTGGCCGGCTGGTCAGCCCCAGGGGGTGAGGCAGGCCGGTGGCGGCACCTGGTTGCTGTACCACCACGCAGTTGTTGGCCAGCAGGCCTCCAGCATGGTCCTTGGGACCAGACCGAGACTCAGGGGGACCCCATTTCTGGGGGGCAGGAGCAGGGACTCCAGGCCAGCCGGTGCTGCTGTGGGGAGGTGCTGGCAAGGAGCCACACTGCTGAGGGAGGGGCACTACCAGGGAACCGCACTGCTGCATGGGGGGGGCGTGCCAGGGATCTGCGCTGCTGGGGGGATGCCGGGGAGCTGCACTGCTGCAGGGGGGTGCTGGGGAGCTGTGCTGCTGTGTGGGGGGCTCTGGGGAGCAGCACTGCTGTGGGGCTACTGGAGAGCCATGCCTCTGCGGGGCGAGGTTGGGGGAGCAGGAGGTGGGGTGCATGGGGGCTAGAGTGGGAGATGGGGTCTTGAGGGAGCAGGGAACAGGGGTAAGCAGCTGCCAGACTGAGTTGCTGGCAGAAATGGCCCCCAAGGTTAAATGACTTTGACACCCCTGCGTAGATCAATGACAAAAAGAGCAAATCAAGCATATGGCAACCAGCAGATCAAAGAAACCATCACCAGAGCTCAAAACTCTTCTGGGTTGGTTTTGACTCCCATTTGTTTGATCTTCTTATTTAGCTAATAATAAATCAGATGAACAACAATTTTAAAGCTGAAGCAAACCGTTTATTCAACTTTTCTGAATTACTTGTCCACATTAATGCGTGCATGTTGTACACATGTAGTATTTCTCTTACCTACGTAAGCTGTCTTTAAATGATTAGTGGCTACATCCACAAAGGGATTTAGGTGCTTAAGAACAAAATTCAGATCTTTACAAAGAGCTAAAGGCCCCTACATTTCAGCTGGCAAGCATGTGCAAAGCTACCTACGTCTTAACAAAACCTAAGCTCAGTGGGATTCTAACCTTGCCTGTGAGGTCCAGTCCACCAGCCATTCTCACTTGCCTAATGAATCCGGTCCCAACAGAACCTGGAGAAAGAGGTTCTCTTTTACCCAGTGGTTAGAGCACTCACTTGAGATCTGCATTCAGATCTCTACTCTGCCTTATGCAGAGCAAGGATTTGAATCCAGATCTCTCCATGTGAGCAACCTGACCACTAGACTATTAGCTAGTCCAGGGCAAGTTTCTCAGTCTTTCCTGTTGGGTCTATTCCACCTTGTATATGATATTAACTATTCACTAAGGCTATGTCTAGACTTGTTAATTTAAGTCGACTTAGCATGTCCACACTATAAAATTAAGTCGACTTAGGGGGGAACTTACAAAGTCAACCTAGAGCATCCACATTGGACGCCTAGGTCGACTTCTAGGAGCTAGATGGACCTGGGAGAGGTCCACGGTGGCAGAGGGGGCACGCCTTGCCAATTGCCAGGGGGCTCAGCCTTTGCTCCATTGTACCTGGATACAATGGGGCAACGGGGAACAGGGACCCTGGCAGGGCATAGGGGCAGGGTGGGCAGGGCTCTGCCCTGCCCTGTGGGGGGGCATGCCAGGCTCCCCCTATGCCACCCCCCAGCAGGGAGGGCAGTGGGGGAGTCCTGGAGAGCCCTAAGTCGACTTAGAGTCGACTTAGGGCTACTCCAGGTCTACACTGGCTCAAGTTGACTTTAGAAAGTCGACTTAAGCCTAAAGTCGACTTTAAACCAGGTTTAGTAAAGTCGACTTAATTTTCCTTAAGTCGACTTAAGTAGCTTGCTTAAGTCGACTTAAGGAAAATGTAGTGTAGACGCAGAGTAAATTAAGTCGACTTAAGCAAGCTTAACTCGACTTAATTTACAAGTGTAGACGCACCCTATGTCAGTAAGAGAGCCAGACTCTGTCACTTACTGGTTAGCACGCTCTCCTAAAAGACCAAGATTTCTAGCCCTTGCCCCAATGAAGTTTTAAGAATGTATTCAAAGTAGAACAGCTCCACCAAAAGAGCTTGGGAAACCCCTGCCCTGCCAGTGGTTAGGGTACTCACTTGAGCAGTGGGAGACCTCCTTTCAAGTCTGTGCTCCACAGGAAGCAGATGAGGATTTGAACATGGGGATCCCACATCCTGGGCAAGTGTGCAATTGTTCGTTTAGAAATGGCTGACCTGGCTTAGGTGCCTACCTCCAGGAGAGAGCTCATGGTTATGAATCCCAGAGTCAGGTGTCCATGTCCTTTTGAGGGGTGGGAGTCAAGTCTCATCCCTCTCCTCAACATTGCCTATTGGCTAGCTTAAACAGTTCCCTACTCTGCTTCCTGGCTTCCGTGAATTCCATTCATAGGTGTCTAACTCTCCCCATGCATTGTAAAAGGGGTCTGGGTGTCTAACTCAGAACTGAGGATTCCACAGGGCAGCCAGACATCTAAAGGTACACGTTACAACACAGAGCCTAAGTCATCTTGAAAAACAACCAAGGAATCTAGTGGCACTTTTAAAGACTAACACATTTATTTATCACAAGAGCTTTCATGGGAGAAAATCCCACTTCATCAGAAGCTTGAAGATGGAAAAATGCAGATGAATGGGAGTAAAATAAATGTAAGGAAGTGTAAGTCATAGGATCAGGTCAGACTGTTTGATCTAGCCCTAAGTTTCCAGTTGTTCATTGTCTTACCTTTAATTGTTATTTCTTTATTTTGAATTCTGACAAGCTCCATTGATATTTGACGGCCTAAGTTCGAATATAACAAACTTATAGGGCAAGATTTTTAGAAGTGCTTTTACATGCCTCAATTTCTGGATGTCCAATTTAAGATTCCTTAAATAGACCTAATTTGCTGAATGTACTGTGCTCCCATCCTTTGAAAATTAGGTCCCTTTATGGTGTCTCAAGTTGACCACCCCAAAACTGAGGCATCTAAAAACACTAGTTACATTTCAAAATCTTGACCTCTGTATATACTGTAAATAACTTTAAAAGTTCTTCTCTGTATATACTGTAAATAACCTTAAAAGTTCTTCTTTCACTGCAGAGTATTAAGTAAGGGAGCAATCTCAGAGGGGCAGGAGTCATTGTGAGTTCCAATTAGTTGGTGAAGGGGACAGTCGTAATAAGCAAAATTGTCTTTACTGGAGAGGACAAAATAATTCTCAGGAGGAGTGCTGCTTATATCTTTGCTGCTGAGGCTGATGATTTTATTTATTTATTATTTCTAATATGCCTCACTATCAACAGCAGTATTATTTGTGTATTACAGTAATAGCTAATATTCGGTCTATTATCAGGACCCCCCTGCATTAGACATTTAAATGTCACTACAGCTTGTCCTTTCTCTGAGGAGTTTGTAATTGGAATGGACAAGAAAAACAAAGCATGGAAGAAAGGAAGGGTTATCATCATACCCACTCTACAAATGGGGAACTGAAGCACAGACAAGATTAAGAAACACAGATTAAGAAACAAGGGCAACACTATACAAGAAATGTGCAGCAGCAGCACCAAGAACTGAACACAGACCCCAGTGCAAATCCTTAACCATAAGACCTTCCTTCCTCTCTTGAATCCCCTGGTTCTGGTCTTAAAAGTGCTCTATGTCCAGCGCTGTATAAACAACATTTAAATGGAAGCAGCAGAATGCTGGCTCCCTTGAAACCAATAGCAGCTTTTTTCCATTCACTTCAGTGGAGCCAGGATTTCACCCAAGAATCCTTATTCGCTCAAGTCTCAGGAACAATGCCATTTTAGCCATTTTAAACAGCTTTCATATATTTTAAGTAGTGTATTATTTTAACTGGAAATTGTAGGATTTACTTTCACAAAGAAGCAATGAGGTTTTTTTTATGAATTATTTTATGAGTATTGTGAGTGTTATGTGATCTTGGCAACTTGAGTGTCTTTTCTTTTCTTTTATGGCAACAGAAATGCTGCTGGCACACTGCAGATGGCATTGTCTGCTGACTATAAAAGTTATTCATGGGAAGTGCCATAAGCGAAGCTGAGTCTCAGCCAACGTTCTGACACTGGTAGAATATTTTTATTTTAATTACAACCCATCTCTTTTCTGCTTCACGCAGTGTTGAAGTTATGTATGCTTAACTTAAAATAAGTGCTAACCTATATTATTTGACCCCAAATTCACATATATGAATTTCTCTTAGTGTAAATATTTTATTAAAACATTGATGTTCCTATTCGTTTATCAGAAAAACCTCACCACATGTTTAAATACTTTTTACTCCAATACTGAAGCTTCCTGTTAGAATTTTGCATGTAATTTAATCAGATACCATTTTGACAATCTGTGGATGGCTATTTTAAATATTTTTTCTTTAATAGAAATGTTAAAAGGATTCTTTTAACTGTGTTTATGCTCTGTATTGCTTCTTTATTATGCATAAGGAGGGCCTTTTTTATTTTAAGAGATTTTTCTGCTTATTTTTAACCTAAAAATATCAGCAAAATCAACTCTGGTGTTCTTTAATTATTTTGCTCAGGAGGAGCATTAAAGCATGTAATTATGAGGTCTTACACCTTAGCTGAAGGTGCAGGGATATTCAAAATGGCTCTGTTTTTTTAAAGTGAGTGTTATATATTGTTTCAATGCCTGTTGAACTCCAAACAAAATCAAAGTGTTTTAAAGAGTCTGACTAAAACTCCCTTTTGCTCTGGTTTGCTCAGGCTTTGGTCTCCGGGGTCTTATGATGTATGCAGGCCCCATAACGTATTCCTTGATAGGCAAGATCTCAATTTCTAAAGTAAAACAAAAATCAGACTTTGTGTGTGTGTATGTGTACAGTTTTAAGAAGACCACCTCAGGTCTCCTTTACACATAATTTTAAAAGCACAGATGTCATTTCCAAGCCTTTTTCTATTGGTGACTATATGCATTGGATACCAATAAGCAATTTAAGTTCAGAGTCACACACTTCTATAGCAATACTTATAGTGTGTGGAGGAACAGTGGGCTTTTCTAAAAGGGAAATGCCACAAGAATCCCGTTAGGATGTATTAACTTTTCACATCTTATTATAATTAGAAATCATAACTAGAAATATTAGAAAATAGCCTGTTCTCATGAGATTTCTAGCCTGTTTTCCAGATCAAAGAGACTCAGATAAGGTAAAAATAGAGTGACATATGGTAAGAACTGTACAACAAAAGAAACAGAACTGGTCAAAAAATGCTTAAAAGATAGGGTGGGGTGTCATTTTTTTTCCCCAAAAAATCTTTCAACAAAATGTCAAGAAACAACCACTCTGTAACTAGTCAAGAAAACAGCAAAAGAAAAGTCAACCAAATTTTGATCGTTTTTACATCTGGTGAAATATGTTCAATGAGGCAAAATCAGAATTTCATTTCAGTGAGTCAGAATCAAAGCAGGCTTACACTGTATGTTAAGCAGCGCTGTCCCGTGGGGGGAGCGGGCCATGGGGCCAAGTGGCCAAAGAGGGCCCCTGCCTGCAGAGGGAGGAGGGGTCGGAGCCTGCCCTAGTCCCAGCCCCGGCCCCAGCAGGAGCCGGCTCCAGCCGGGAGGTCAGGGTCACCTGTGTGGGGGGCTGGAGCCGGAGCTGGCTGCTGGGGAGGGAGCCGGCCATGTGGGGCAGACCGGCCCAGAGGCCAGGCCCCACGTGCTCTGCCCTTGGGCCTGCCTGCTCCGCTCGGGGGGTGGAGAGGGCCAGCCCAGGGGCCGGGCATAGCCCTCCTGCCCCGCCCCGCCCCGCTGCCTTCGGCTGTGTGCCAAAGGCAGCAGGGCGACCGTGGGAGGTGGGGCTGCGGCGCACGTGCAGGCCCCACACTGCCCTGCTGGGAACGGGACAGCGCGGGGCCCACGTACCTGTGGGGCCCGGGGCAATCGCCCCGTTCACTCCTTCCCTCCCCCCAGGGATGGCCCTGATGTTAAGAATTCCTGTATAGAAAGAGCAAGGTATAGAATGGGCACTATAAACAGTCAGTATAAGCATAAATTGAAACCTACCTTATGCAATGATCCAAAGACATTGCCACAGGACTATTCAAGGATTAGCAAAGGAACAATGAAGTAGGTTACAAAGTAGACAATCTGGTAGCTACATTTGCTGTGGGATCTTTCTTCTCCCACTAATGGGGCAGGAGAGTTGGACTCCTTCAGGACCACAAGAGCTCCAGCCAAAGAGTAATGCCACAGCCCATATGATACAAAACAGCCATATGGAAACTAGTAGTTGGTAACCTCTGTTTATGCTCAGCTTTAGTACTCAAGTAAGTTGGCATACCGCATTATATTGTTCATAGGCTAAGACAGGGGCCAAAGAGAAACCACACTAGACAAATAACAAGAAACAGTAAAAGCAGCTATCAGATCAGGCTGTTTAAAAGTTAATTCATACACCAGCCTGCAAGTTTCATAGCGAAGGCACTACTGACCGATCGAAAGTAGCTGGGTGAAATCTTTGCCCCAGTGAAGTCAATGGCAAAACTCCCTTTAACTTCAGTGGGGCCAAGATGTCATCCCTGGTGTATAATAATCTCCATCAACCAGCAGAATTTTGCAATTTTTTCCAAACAGAGAACAACTTGTGTGGAAAAAAAAGCCCATAAGAAATCCTTATTATTATTTTTTTTTTCTAGGATTAAGACCTCTTAAGAACATAAGAATGCCCTTAGTGGCTCAGATCAATGGTCCATCTAGCCCAGTATCTTATCTTCTGACAGTAACCAGTGTCAGGTGATTCAGAGGAAAAGAGCAGGACAATTATTAAGTGCTCCATCCTCTGTTGTACACTCCCAGCTTCTGGCAGTCAGAGGCTTACAGACTTCCAGATCATGGAGCTGTGTCCGAGACCATCCTCACTAATAGACCTATGCTCCATGAATTTATCTAATTCTTTTTTGAACCCCATTATAGCTTTGGTCTCAACAACATCTGCTTGCAATGAGTTCCACATGCTGCATGTGTGTTGTGTGAAGAACTACCTCCTTCTTTTCTTTTCTTTTCTTTTCTTTTCTTTTCTTTTCTTTTCTTCTGTTTTGTTAAATCTGCTGCCCATTAATCTCATTGGGGTGACCTCTGGTCCAGACTAACATTTAGTCAGAACAACTGTATCATCTTCATTTTGCTCAATTTGTACTTAAATAAGTGGCTAAAATATAATCTTCTTTAACAAAGATCAGGCTTTTGGACTTCTGAGCAAATATGGTACTTTTTACTTTACTTTTTGTTTGTTTGTGATTTATTGCTGTTTGTTTTGGAGTTTTGTTTGGGGGTTTTGGGGGTTGTTTTTTGTGGGTGGGGGCGGGCTTTTCTTTTTTTCAGCTGGAAGGATAGATTTGTGAAGGGAATTAAAACCAATAGTAAAAGGTTCTTTAGCCATATAAATAGGAAAAAAACAAAGAAAGAAGAAGTGGGACCGCTAAAAACTGAAGATGGGGTGGAGGTCAAGGATAATCTAGGCATGGCTCAACGTCTAAATAAGTACTTTGCATCTGTTTTCAATGAGAGTGAAGTTGAGCTGGGGGGTAGAGGTAGGGAAGCTAATGGGAATGAGATCATGAATGTGGAAATTACCATACCTGAGGTAGAAGCCAAACTTGAGCTGCTGGATGTGACCAAATTGGGGGGCCCGGACCATCTCCATCCGAGGATACTAAAGGAACTGGCTCATGAAATTGCCAGCCCTTTAACGAGGATTTTTAATGAATCTGTAAACTCGGGGGTTGTTCCGTATGACTGGAGAATCGCTAATGTAGTTCCTATTTTCAAGAAAGGGAATAAAAATGATTCAGTAAACTACCGGCCTGTTAGTTTGACCTCGGTAGTATGCAAAGTCTTGGAGAAAATTTTGAAGGAGAAAGTACTTAAGGCTGTAGAGGATAACGGTAACTGTGATAAAATACAACATGGCTTTACAAAAGAGAGATCATGCTAGACAAACTTGATCTTCTTTTTTGAAAGGATAACAGATTTTTTTAGATAAAGGGAATGCGGTGGACCTAATTTACTTAGATTTCAGCAAGGCATTTGATACAGTTCCACATAGGGAGTTATTAGTTAAGTTACAGAAGATGGGGATTAATATGAATATAGTAAGGTGGATAAGGAACTGGTTAAAAGGGAGACTACAGCGGGTCATACTGAAGGGTGAACTGTCCAGCTGGAGGGAAGTTACCAGTGGAGTCCCGCAGGGATCTGTCTTGGGACAGATCTTGTTTAACCTTTTTGTTACTGACCTCGGCACAAAAAGCGGGAATGTGCTAATAAAGTTTGTGGATGACACCAAGTTGGGAGGTATTGCCGATATGGAGAAGGATCAGGATACCATACAGAAAGATCTGGATGACCTTGTAAACTGGAGCATCAGGAACAGGATGAAATTTAATAATGGGAAGTGCAAGTTCATGCATTTAGGGACAAACAACAAGCATTTTTCCTATAAGTTGGGGACGCATCAGTTGGAACAGACTGAGGAGGAGAAGGATCTGGGAGTAATGGTTGACCATAGAACGACTATGAGCTGCCAATGTGATGTGGCTGTGAAAAAGCTAATGCGGTTCTAGGATGTAACAGGAGAGGTATTTCAAGTAGAGACAGAGAGGTGTTAGTGCCGCTGTACAAAGCACTGGTGAGACCCTTTCTGGAATACTGTGTGCAGTTCTGGTCCCCGGTGTTTAAAAAGGATGAATTCAAATTGGAACAGGTGCAGAGAAGGGCTACAAGGATGGTCTGTGGAGTGGAAAACCTGCCTTATGAGTGGAGACTCAAGAAGCTTGGCTTGTTTAGCTTAACCAAAAGAAGGCTGAGGGGGGATATGATTGCTCTCTATAAATACATCAGAGGGATTAACATAAGGGAGGGAGAGGAATTATTTGAGTACAGCACCAGTGTGGACACCAGAACAAGTGGTTATAAACTGTCCATCAAGAAATTTAGACTTGAAATTAGATGCAGGTTTCTAACCATTAGAGGTGTAAAGTTCTGGATTAACCTTCCAAAGGGAGTTGTGGGGGCAAAAACCATAACTGCTTTCAAATCTGAGCTTGATAAATTTATGGAGGGGATGGTATGATTGGCCTATTTTGGAAATTGACTGATATTTGGCTACGTGTGGTGGATTGACAAGTGGCCTAAGAGGGGAGAGTATGTGGGGTGGGTTCTGAGTTATTACAGAGGATTGTTTCTTGGGTAACTGGCTGTTGAGACTTGCCCACGTGCTCAGGGTTTAACTGATCGCCATATTTGGGGTCGGGAAGGAATTTTCCCCCAGGACTGATTGGCCTGGGCTCTGGGGGGGTTTTGCCTTCCTCTGTAGCACAGGGCATGGTTCACCTACCAGTGAATTCTCTGTATCTTAAAGTCCTTAAATCATGATTTAAGGAGGTAAATAACTCAGTCATAGGTTGGTGGCCTAGTGCTAGAGTGGGTGGGTGAGGTCTTGAGGCCTGCATTTTGCAGGTGGTCAGACTGGATGATCGTACTGGTCCCTTCTGACCTTGGAGTCTATGAGTCTCCAAACAGAAATAAAGTTAATATTTTTCTGCTATTCTCACTTCTGTTTTCTAGAGCTATCCAGCTCAGTTTGTATACAATATTAAAGCATAAATATATTAGATTTGTATTTAGTTTTATTTACTTATTAAAAAGTTAATGCTAAACTGTATTGACAATAATGGTTACTTTCTTCAACAGACAATAACTTGTCAAATATCCAAGACAGGAGACTATATCAGCCCACATCACTACAAGTATGAATGGAACGTCTCACCAAAGTAATTTGTTTCTCAGCATGAGTAAAGGTGGCAGAATTGGTCCCTTTGCAAATGGTCATGAAATAGATTCAGAGTGATAATCACAGTTCAGAAAGGAAAGCAAACCTTAAAAAGTGTTGCAACAAACCCACTCGGCCCTACAGCATTCCATTCATTAAACTGTCTTGCCATTTAGAAAATTCTAATTCCGAGCTATGATTTCTTTAATATTTTTTTAAGGTAACAGAAAATTAGCTCTGTAAAACTGTTGCTAGGTTAATCTTTCTTCTGGACTCCTTTCCACAACACAACATACATGGGTGTTTTTTTTCTAATCTAACAAAACACATAAAAAAACATCATGTGTGAGGACTGAGGAGGATACATGTATCACTTGGCTTTTATTACTTACCAAAATAGTTGGCAGCAAATTCTTGGCATATGCAGAATGTATGTTCCATGAAGAAATATCCATAGTAGTATTTATGACTTATGTAGAAATATCTGTAGTAGTTTGTAACTCTAACTACAGCAGTGCCACACAGAAATATCATGCAGTCTGAAAAGAAAAGATTTGGAATGAATATGTTGAGAAGTTTTTAAGGTAACTGTAATCACTGACAAAGTATTAAATATTGAAAACACAGCCCTGGGGAACATTAAAAATGCCAAAACACTATATCCAGGTCTAGGAAGAATGGTGCGCCTCATTCTGATGCTCTCAGCTTGGTCATTTTCAACAACAGTATTTAGGGTATTTACCCTGATCACCATATTTGGGGTCGGGAAGGAATTTCTCCCCCGGGCAGATTGGCAAAGGCTCTGGAGGGAGGGTTCGCCTTCTTCTGTAGCATGGGGCATGACTCACTTGCTAGTGGATTCTCTGTATCTTAAAATCTTTAAACCATGATTTGAGGACTTTAATAACTCAGTAATAGGTTAGAGATTTATTGCAGAAGGGGGTGAGTGAGGTTTTGAGGCTTGCTTTGTGCAGGAGGTCAGACAAGATGATCACATTGGTCCCTTCTGACCTTAGAGTCTATTGTTCTGCTTCTGTCTGGACTCACATCCCTGCTCCAGGCACTTCAACCTCTGGAGTCCTAAATGCCACTCAGGTTTGGCTCAGCCATTATAATGATGGGAGTCCATGAAGGCCAAATTTGAGTGAGTGGCACTGCAACCCCATGAGCCAGGTCACAACTTCACTCACACAAATTTGGTCCAGTCAAGGGCAGAGCCAAAATTGAATGGAGTTGCAATGCCCAGATTGAAGAGACAAGCCCAGCCAGCCCCACAGCACAAATGCTGAGGAACCACAAGTCTGAGGTGAGAGTCAGACAGACACCAATTCCCCTCTAGAGGGCAGGCTCCAACAGAAACCACATTAGAGCAGGACTGGAACCAGGGCAGGGTGAACAGAGCAATTGCCCCAGGGTGCAAAACCATGGGGGCGATTCAGGCCAGCACTGCTAGGCAGTATGGGCCAGCCCCACATGGAGGAGTTCAGGGAAGGACTGCCTCCTCCACCCCCTGACTCACCTCAGCAAGCCACCTTGCCTGTCTGGTGTAACCAAAAAAGCTGGGGGTGGACACGTGACCCTGTAGGCCCTCCATGCATCACCTCTAGTATGGGGGGCAAATATTCTTGCTCACCCCACTTGCTATCAAGTCTTGTTTCAGCTCTGCCCCAGGCCCTCCACCTCCAAACTATCTACTGAGTCAAAACAGGCCATAAAGATTTACAAATGGGTCCTGAGACTCAAAAGGTTGAGAAACACTGGCCTAGTCTTTCTCTAACCTACTTCCAGTGAGATACCTGGAAGGTCCACAGGATGGCTTTATGCCACATCAGTGCTGCAAGCCTCTATCAGAGGTCTCATGCTGTCAAGGAGAATTCCTCAAGGTTTGCAGGACTGGTTGCTTAAAAATAAAATATCTTTGCTGTCCAGCACAGTGCATTGGAAATGACACTGGTGTCAATGTCAAGGCCCAACTGCATGACCTACTTTTAGCTGCAAAAACAACAGAATTGTTTATGATCTTTTTTAATTTCTCATGGATTTTTGGAGCCTACTGATTGTGTGGACTGACAGTAGCAAATTTTTCATGATCCATGAATTGAATTTGTGTTGGCTAGTTCCCAGCAGGGAATTTACTTCCTTCCTACTCAAATTCCCCTGTAATTTCAGTTGAAAGATGATATTCTTCTGCATTTCCTGCAGCACAGATTTGCTATGGGTTAATTCACTTTCATTTTCCACCTAAGTCCTGGCTAGTTTTGGTGGTGAGTTCTTTATATATTCCATAAAATGCTTTGGGAAATTCAGTTTTAAAGGAACACTAAGTTATTCTTTTTATAACAATTGCTTTTTTCAACACTGAATAGAGGGAGATTATACAGATTGTTTACATGGGGGATTAATATGATCTTTCTGTGTAGTTACTTTCTCCTCTAATCATCAGAAAAGCCTATACATTTCAGAAAGTTACATCTACATTTCCAATCAAGAGTACAGTACAGGAGCTCCCCCCTCCTTTTATTATTCATGTTATTTGCTCCTGAAGTAAGCTTTGTATTAAAAATCGCTTTTCATTGACCTTTGGTGCTTGCACTGTTAGCATTTTAAAAATCGATTTTAGAAGCCTGCCTGAGATCATTTTTGCTTGTGTATGGTGATACACTAATATGATGGAAGATAGTGACTGTTGGTAAGAACTAGGAAAATTATCCTTTTTAATTACCTGCATTCCTTTCTTACAGTAAGAGTTACACTATTTTTTCTGTTTAGTTTTGCACACAGATGTGCAGTTAAATGACTGTTTAGGGACCATGGAGGTGGATTCAGAAAAGCAGTAAGCATTTGGTTTTAGTTGCATATCTATCAGACTTTGGTATGACCAATAACTTTCAGTGGCTATATATTAATATTTGTCTTGATTTATTATTTGGGGGACTGGCTTTTTTATTCTGGGGATCATGTTTTCATTTGTTGCTTATAGTGTTTATTGAAATGTCTTTAATGCATAAATCTTTGTGCTCTTCTGAGGGCACACCTGATAACTTGGGCTGGGCTCAAAGGACAGCATTCACTCTTAATGGCAAGGAGAAATAAATGGTCTATTAATGAATATTTCCTTTTTTTAATGCTACTTTTCTGCATTAGGTTCTTTCCAACACAAATACCAGAGACAAGATGTTCCCTGTCATATTCCCTGTCACACATGACAACAGCTGAAATGACTGCTTTCAGAGCCAGGAAGTAATTAAAAAAAAAATCAAGCCTCTGGCTGTTACAGAGTATGTTTATTTGACATTTAAAGCCTTCCATGACATCTGCCAATGACATACCCTATGTTACATCAGAATAGTAAGAGCTAGCCAACCCACTGGGCAAACAGCAAATTCACTAACAGTTGAAGAAAAGCAATAACTTAAGGGTACCCAGACTTCATCAACTGTATAAGACCATTCGTATTAAACTAGAATATTTTGCTTTCCTGCACATGTTGACTGGATACAATATGAGTATCTCAATGAGTGTTTATGTGCAGTGAACATAATTAGACCATAGCTGATGCAACATCCTCTTCTGGCTTCCCAGTCTTTAGAACATTCTCACATCTCTGAGTTAAGAGGAAATCCTGGCAACTAATGTGGCAATAAAATTTCTGCCAGGAGAAACTAATCTTTGTTTACCATGATTGCTTTACCCATTAAGTAGGGTACTCCAGTAAGATTGCTCCATACACTTTGGGAAAGGCATAAAACAAAGAATGAGTCCTGTTTGCAGCTAAAAAGATAAAAATCATCCATATATTCAAAATATACCCTGAAATTTAATAAATTATTTGGGATATACAGTCAGATCCAGAGCTGGTGTAAATTCTTTTATGTCAATTTACCCAATTCATACCAATTAAGGGTCTGGCCTATATATATTGTTGGTGCCAACAGTAAGAACATTATGGCATTCAAGGGGCGGTGCAGTCCTGCGTTTTAATCACTGTGTTGGTTAGACATGCTCCAGGCAGTTAGACAGCAATGTTTCCAATGCTGGCAGCTACCTGGAGCTCTGTCTAGGTCTAGGATAATACACCCACCATTGCTAACACTGGAGGAGCTGTACTTGTGGTAGCAACAGAGAGAAATTTTATAAAAAGTTCTACAGATCTCAGAGACCACCACAGTGATGGACATAGTGTAAGAACCCAAATAGAGTAGAATGATCTACTGCTAATGATCACCTCTGAAACCCACTGCAGAACAAACATTAATGGATTCAGTCTTCTCAAGGCGTCAGTCTACTTGCTTTTGCAAGAGACTTATTTGGTAGTGGCAGGCTGAGAGACTCTAAGTCCACTTCACGATAGTCTCCCAAAATAGCTAATTGGGTTTATATCTCTTGTTGCAACACTTGGGAGTTCATACCCCAAAGCTGCTTTCCTTTGTCAGTACTCTGATGATAGGGGGGAAGGGAAACCTGCCCTGAGATAAGGTGGATTTTATTATAAAGAATGGTTTTAAGAAGCCATGTGTGACCTCTTCCTTTCCCTCTTCCAAAGCACCGAGGTTAACATCTCTGCCATCAGTTTAGAGAGATCACTTTTCTCCTTCACCTTTTCAGCGTACTATTCACCACGGTGCTGCTAGTTTTCTGGTTTGGGGAATATCAAAGCTTGGTCATTTCCCCTACATGTAGCACTTTTCCACCACCGATGATTCAGTGTGGCCTCCACATCATCACAACATGTATTAGTGTGCACTTCAAAAACACGAAGATCTGCCGCACCTCATCTGATATCATTTTAAAGGACAAGCTGAGGGTGGGAAAATAACAGGGACTTATATTCTAATTTAAAATTTTCTCTTAAAAGTGTTTCTGCCTATATCATAAAACATGTTTCAAGATCAATGGGAGAGGGGACAGATTTTCCCATTCCTTTTTTTTACTTGCTGAGCCAGGCAAATACTGAAAACAAGCATTTATGAGCATTCTTATGAATAAAACTTTCCAATTTGTTTTCCCCTTTTAGCTGCTTGAGACCTTAATCTAATCCCCCACTGGGAGTCTTTCCACGGACTTCAGTCACCATTGTATTCTTATACCTTTGTATGAATGCTTTTTTTATGTGCAAAAATGTTTAAAGAAGGTAGAAAGCATCACACATTCTGGTACAAATAAATATCATTGAGAATATGTGCACCAGAAGCATTTGCACTGCCATCTGAAAAATGCACAACAGATTTGAACACTAATGACGATATGTGGATAATTTCTGAACAAATAAACAGGACTGGAGCTTTCAGCATCCAGTCATGGCATGGAAATAATACTAGCCCAGTGAATAACGAATTCCAAATACTCAGAGACTAGTCCTTCAGTAACACATAGGCTAACATTTGTCCACACTCATAATTCAAAAAATTAGGAACATACCCAATAGAACCCCAACCTCTCTGTTAATAATCATAAAGAGAATAAAAGTGCTGAATTCATTGATTAAATTATTCACAATGATTACTTCAGATAGCTCTAATTGCTTGCTTAAGACACTTGCATATAAACAGGATTATTTCTATTTCATCTGTTCTTGACACCTATGCCTTACCCGAGAGAGATTTCCTTTGGCAAACCTTATCAATACAAACCTATGCAGAACAATCTAAAGGAAAAAATGAAAAGCAAGGAGGAGAGACAACTATTCTAGAGAATTTAATCTTGTTAAATGGCTCATGTTACCTTCTGTAAACTGGCACTGATCCTGAAGCCACTCCATCTGACCTTTCTGATAAACAAATCCCCTAGAAACGCTGAACCTACATGATGAAAAACTAGTTCCCTATTTCAGCACTCAGCAAGCAAGCTTAGGAAGAGAAAAAGGTGTTACTACAACTGAGTCCAATATACAGTGAAGCAAGTCAATGCCTAAAATCTTTATTTTATTTTTGTGTTATATTTGCAAAGGACGTTATCAAATCAAAAGTTAACCATTTGAGAATGAAACCAAGTCTTCAGCTGTCTAAAGCAGTAAGTTCAATGATCTCCTGTATGTTTGTGAGTCTGTCCTTTCCTTATATCTTGTTTGCTTTGTTAAGATTATGCTGCTGCAATGTCTTTCTGGAGCTTCTACTTTAAAAAACTACTGAAATTTATTGTATTTTCAGTTTACTGTAAGAGTTTTCCAGGTAGCGAGTTTTAATTCAACTCTAATCTAATTTTTTATGATTCATGTTTCTTAAGCATACATGTTTAACAAAAATAAAGTCTACAGAGTAAAAAGAAAAATGAATTCATACCAATATCTGGATGTCCTATTGTGAATTATAGAATTCTGCATACAGACAACCAGGTGATCACTTATAAAAAACAAATATAATGCATCACAAAATATACTTCTTTTCATTTATTTGGTAACTGTAGCGAAGTTTTATTTATAATACCTTGCAGTATACTTATAAATGTTGTAAAGAGCATGAAGCCATCGTAACAGACAATCTCACAACCACATTGCATTATAACGATGAAAAACAGGAAAAGTGCATTGATTTTGTGCATGATTTATGGAAACTGGCTTTCAAGAGAATCTCAGTTTTAATGAGCACATGCTTTGATTACTCTTTATCTCTCAAAGATGAGTGAATAAGGCAAAAATATTCTATGGATATTCATCACAGTTATGCTGAATTAATTTCAGTCATGTTAAGAAAATTTTATTTTTACTTCCTGCAAACATTTGAGTGATTGGATTGGATTGGATTGGATTGGATTGGATTGCCCTAAATTTTTGTGGAAAGCAAAAACTGCATATGTCAGAAGTTGCAAAAAAAAAAAAAATGTTGAATTTGCACTCTCAAGAATTTAGATCAGGAGTATTACTAGAATTCTCCAATAAAAGAACAGAACCAATACCACATGATTTAAAACTAAGCAACACAGATCAATTTTCACAAGCCACATTCAATCGATCAAGGGTGGTAAAAAGCCCTCATACATTTGAACAAACAACTAGTAAATAGATTTGAGAACATCATGAACTGTTTGCAGATATTTGGTCAGCAAAATGATAGGCCCCATTTATTGAATAAATTATTTATCATTAATTATTTTCTTAACTGTACTATCTATCAATCCATTTCTAGAGGGACTATTACCATAGTATCTAGGAACTACACCTTCATACATCATGGAACATAAAACAGATTACTATACTTAATTACTAGGTAAATTGTCACTGTAGATTGATTATTAACTTTGTGCTTTATTATTTGCTTACATAATACCAACTGTATTTATTTATTTCAAAACATCCTACTTCCCTGCTGAAAAGAAAATAATACAGCTTAGCCTTGTCTTAAATGATTATCGAATTGCTTAAATTTTCAGTAAATAATAATTCAATATAGCCCACTTTCCCTGCTTAAAAAGAGAAAGGAGTCATGGTGGCTCTGGTGACTTTCCTATTATCCCTAATACAGTACAGAGCTGTAGGCTCACTTCTTGGCTGAAAAAGACCTAAGAAAAACTAAGTTCCAGAGGGATAAGAAAAACTGAGAGACTCTGGCCCCAATAAAGCCAAGTACTTAGCTATAACCTTAATCTTAAAGACATAATTAGTCTCATTGAAAGTAATGGTATTACTTAAGCTTAAGGGTAAGCATGTGCCTACATACTTTGCTCAATCAGGGCTTCTGAACTGTTGAAACTTATTTGCTCCTGAAATCTTTAAGAACAGGATGCTTTTCAGATATCCTTCCTAAGGCACTCTATATACACAACAAGTGAAACTGCCCTATAAGAACATTTGAATAATCACATGACAGAAATTTGTTCTGGGGGGTGATCATGGGAGGTGAGTGGTATATCTTTTACAAGTATATCTGCAATGCCCATCATTGTTATATCTGAGTACTGAACCAAATACCTTAGGCTATGTCTACACTTACAAAAGCTAGTTCAAATTAGTTAATTCGAACTAACTAATTCCAACTAATTTTAGTTAGTTTGAATTAACTTAATTCGAACTAGAATGGCCCCACTAGAATGCTGGTTCAAACTAGTCATGGCCATGCAGGAAGTTCCAACTTGCTTAGTTCGAATTAGTCAGTTCCAGGAAGGTCAATCGGCTGGTTAGTTCGAACTAATATGGCCACATTGACTTAGTTCAAATTAACGGATCGAATTAACCGTTAATTTGAACTAAGCAATCAAATATATTAGTTCAAATTAAGGAAGCCCTTAATTCGAACTAATGAAAGCCTAGTGTGGCCAAGGCTTAAGTTAGTTCAAATTAAGCTTCCTTAATTCGAACTAACTTGCAAGTATAGACATAGCCTGGAGTCACATGACATTTTCCAAGAGACCATTAGATGCAATATTGGATGGAAAGACAGTCCTACCCTAAATGCTGAAGCTGATTCTGGCAAAAGGTTACATGTATTATGTCACAGCTCATCAGACTAATAAGGAGAATACACACAAAAGCTTCACACAGAGGTGAAAGTATGAATTTAAGGCCCAATGTACTTTTTAGATTTCCCCTGTCAGCTTAAACCTCAGGAGCATCTGCACAAAATAATTTTACACCTCTCAATTCCCAAAATGCTAAAGGTTAACAGCCCTCGACATTTCTTGTTTTTTTCTTATGGTGAGATATTTAACAGTTGCACACACTGGGCTTTAATTATACGTATGCATCTTTATCAATGTATATCTGTTTCTTTATTTGTACATGCTGGCATATTAAATGTAAGTGTGCATAAGGTATATAAAGAATGTGTGTGGAAAGAAGAGAATCAAAAGTTCTAACAGAGATACTGAACAAAGTTAGATTTTCAAGCATGTATATTTATACTCCATCCATTCTAACATGTTAATGAAAGATGTAGGCAGCTTTTGAGACCCTTCAATAGGAAAGAAACCCTTTGCCGTTATTGATCATGATTTTTTAATTTTCAGAAGTGACTAATGATTTTTGGCACCCAAGTTGAGGCATCTGATTTTCAGAAAATGCTGACTATCCACCCTCTGAAAAGCAGGTTCAAGTTGGGCACCCAAATATCATTAGTCACTTTGGATCATCTGTGGGCCAACTGCATTGACTTAGAGCTATATTAAATTCCATTGACTTGGTAGTTCTAATTAGTCTAGGGCTGAATATGTCACTATATAATACATGCAAATAATGACTGATATCAAAGAATAGTAGTCAGAAATTTGCTTTTCAGTCTCATTCTTAAAAAGCACCCGGTTTTCAGCACAGGATAATAGTTGTTAAAAAGGGATATGGAATACATGAGGTTAAATAAGGACTATTCAGTTTGAAAATGGAGATTTCTTCTCTGATTGTGTTCTTTCTAATTGATAACAGCTATAGATCTGCATGCTGTAACTAAAGAATGCAACAGCCAGTTTGTGATTATTCTCTGGAACAGAATGAAGAAACCTGCCCCAAAGCAGAATGTCATCTAATTAGGGAGCTTGACCCACATGAAGAGGATATTGATTTGTCAGGCAACAGTGACTCAGAAAGTGACATCTTGCAGCCCCGTGATGCAAAGGCTATATCAGTTGGAAAGGACAGTAAAATGCCTCCAGTTGATTGTATCCAGAGAAGACATTGCAGTGAATCTTCTGTCCTGCTGAAGGTTCCATCGAAGGAGCATGAGGAAAGCTATAGTGCACCTTTCCAGTTTAACAGGCATGCTCTAGGCAGAATTTCCACCTCCCCAACCCTAAGGAGGCTAAGAAATAGTGTGGCCTCTGTCTCACAAGCTTCAGGAATTCAGGAGTGCTTTGATGGCATCAGGCTGGGAAGCCAGAGGGAGCACTCTGGTTCTCTACAACATATTTGTAAAAGCCCACCTCGATGTACTACGCATTCCTCTTCATCATTTTCATTACCCTCCTGCATTAATGAAAAATTGCTACCTTCCAAAGAAAGTTCTGAAACTCCATTAGCTGCTTTGGAGTCTTTTGACCCCACAGCAAAGGTACCTCATCAAAAAGATCATCTCAGCAATGGTAGTTCTGATTCAGTGTTCCAAATCTTTTGGAAAGTCAACACTACTATCCTGCCTGGGAAAGAACAAGTTTCCCAGCCTAAAACTACTCAGCAGGAATGTTTCCAGGTAACTTGGAATAGAATGGAATATTCCATTCCCTTCTTCAGCTCTGTATGCTTGAGTTATATTTTCAGTAAATGATGTGGAAAATAAACCAAAAATAAAACCAATAAAAAAATCAAGCTTATTAGCTTTAACTGCAGCTTGACCTGCATCCCATTGCTTGAATAGATCAATGTCTGTTTTAGTAAGGAAGGAAGGTTTCTCCTTCATAATCGGCGATAAAGCCCTGAATTAGCAAAACACTTCAGTCAATATTTAACTTTAAGCATGTAATTCAATCCATCCCCATTCCATTAGCTTTGCTGAATAAAGACAGACTTAAGCCCATTTAACTGCTTTACTGAATCAGGGCCCAAATCTTATTTTTTACTTAACTCTAAATATTTTTACTTATTTTTACATATTTTTTTTCAAATATAGAAGGAAGTTATTGCTATCAAATGAGGTGTGGTCCCATTTCCTCATAAACAACCTACAGAAAATAATTAATTAGACCTATATTTGAGTCTGAAATCATATTTCCATTGCAAATTGATGCTCCATAAAAAGTACCAGATTACTTTCATTGATAACAAGTAACAATTTCTTCCTTTCTTTCAGAAAAAAGAACTACTTACATCAAGGTATGTATGGATTTGTTTTAGCTTATTCTAAGATGAAATCCCTTATTCTTTTCAAAATTTAGTCCAATTCAGATACGATTGTTGAATACGCACTATACACATATGCATGGAAAACACACATTTAATTTACAGGGTAAGTAGCTAGTTTATACTGATGCTTGTTAATGAGATTTATTTGAGAGGCCCTCTCTCTGGCATGCCCTGATACGTTTGCACAATATTTCAGTTAGACTGCCTGGGGTAGCTCACAATAGTTTTGAATTGCTAAACAGGTCTAGCCATTTGGATTAACTAACACTTACAGTGTCAGATTTCATCTGTTGAAGAATGTAACACATCTCAAAATCCTGAGTGACTTTTTTTCTAAAATAGCATTGGAGAATAACTAGCAGAAGAGCTCTGTATTATTCTGACAGTTAAAAGAATCAGATTGAGGATTATTGCTGTGTGAAGGGATTGCTATCTGGACAGACCAGAAAGAATATTTGGATTCTCTGCTCCGAAGACTTAGCGCAGCACACATGATAAGGTGTTGTAAAAGGCAGTTTTCTGTAACCAATCTCACCAAGCTTTTAAAAGAGTTGGGTGAATACCACAGAGAATTTTCAGGGGATATAACTTGAATTTCAAACTGAATTTGCTTCAGCTATCCTTGTAGCCCTTCTGTATGTTCCTTCTGTAAACATTTGTACAATTTCCAGAGGGGTAGGCATGTTCATTTCAATGAATAGTACCTTGAAAATTTGGGGTGAGACACCTGGAGGGTGCAGGAGCAGTGAAATTGTTAGTGTTGGGTTAGCGGTGCTTTTATATGGCTGGAAACTAAACTAAGTGGCAGGAATAGGCCCACAAACAGCATTCCTGTGATGTGTTCATGACTAGATTTTAATATGACTTACTCACTTAGGTATTGGCTGGACTCTAATGTGAGTGAATTTCAAGAGCGAGAGTTAATTTGTTCAAAAATGTACTCCAGTGCACTTGCATTCAAAATTGCATGCTCATGGGTGGGGCCAATTCCCTGAATCGCTGTAATGTCCACCCCACATGTCAGCCTTTGGAGCATTCAGCAAAGGGAGGGACCAAGAGAAAGATCTCTGAATTCAGCCAGGCAAACAGAACTAGTTACTAAGAGAAATGTCATTCTGACCTTTCTGTGTCATAGCAGCGCTGCATAGATGCAGGGCCAGCAATAAATGTCTGTGTGAGCAGGAGATATAGTTCTGTTAAAATCTACCTACTGGAGGGTAGATCGAAAACTTCTGATGATTGAATTGGACAAAAATTCAGTACTCCGAGCATCAGCTGGGGTAATTTAATTGACTTCACTGGAGCTGTATCAATTTATGCCAACTGAGGATCTGGCTCTCCAAGTATATCTGAATTACGTGTGACCTCATCTGGACCTGTTTAACCAAGAAATCGAGTGGAAATCTCACAAAAAGCGTCTGTCAAAGTGGGATTTTCTCCCATGAAAGCTCAGGGGATAAATAAAGCTGTTAGTCTTTAAAAGCACCACTCTGTTTGTTTTTCTCACAAAAGGACTCTGTTTGTTTTTCTCACAAAATTAATTATCTATTCATGGACAGGAAATACTGAAAATTTTCAAGTTAAGTAGTTAATTTTGCTTCAAGTTCTGAGCAAAGCATTTATTCAACTTGCATTTTATCCAAATCAGTTAATTCGACCTATAGCTACTCCTTTTGTGTCACAGCAAGAAGAAACTCTATGGGCATATCAGAGAATTCTCCAGTTAGATAATATACAGCCTGGCTATGTCACTTTTAGCACTATTTCACAGACTATTCAGAAGAGCTTATAGGGTAGAGATGTATCCCTGGACCTGCAATCCTAATAGACTTACCTTTTCCACTCAGTTTACTAGAATTCATCATCTCCCTTCCCCCATCCATTGACCTCCTGTAGAATTTACTGCCCAAATGATCAAGCTTTTTTCCCCAGAGATGCCCCATTCATCCTCAAGTGTAACAAGATGAACAGTCCATTTTTACTGGAATAAGAAACTTGGGCTTATCCATGTTTGAAATCCTGTTCATTCACTTGTGATCTACAATTGAATTTCCTTATAATACTTTAGGAGTATGTCATTTACTAATTTAATACTACAACATCCCACAATGCTGATCTTTGTGATTTCATTGCTTTTATTCTTATATGAAACAGATTTATTTTAGTACCATCTTTTTAAAATCAAAAGGGTGCATCATATAGATCATGTATTCCCTGTCGCATCTGATGTGTGTTACAGGTGTACTTAGGATAAAATTATGAATATATCAAGGTGTGCACTTCAAGTAAATCAGGATCTCAAAAAAATTAAACACCCATTGTGTACAACCACTCCTACCAATGGAATGAAACACGGTATGCTTTTAAAGGTGTTGAATCATGTTCTGTAACTTTGTATTATGAACCTTTGACATTGTGTTGTTTCGCTGACAAAACAGATTTAAAAGGAAGAATTATTGCACAAATATTTGCAACCCTTGTTGACCTTGAGTTCATTCCTATGGTATGCGCAGTCCTTTCATTCAGGCACTTAAGCATGAAATTCTTCCCATGCTCCCAAGCACAGATGATCTTAACTATGGGGCAGGTTGGGCAATTGCCCCAGGCCTCACACTGTGGTGGAGCCCACCTGCAGGCCTGGGAAACTATCAGCACTTTTTTGATCTTGAAAAAAACAAGCATTCAGTTTGTGGATACACCAAGGCAAACTCTCATTAGAATAACAAAAAAAGGAGTCTTTTTGCACTTTAAAAACTAACAAATTTATTTTTCGCATGAGCTTTTGTGGGCAAAGTCCCACTTTGTCTGATGCCAGAATTAAAAAAAACCTATATTGAAAAAAAATATATACAGTATGGGAGTGAAAGATAAAGCGTGTGATTACATTTCACTGCATCAAGTCAAATTATTTCAGCAAATCAAACAAGTTGTATAGATTCAAACACAGCATATCAGAAAGTGGTGAGGGTGAGAGATGAGAATCACTGTTAGTAATGAAAAACAAAGCAGGAGTCCTGTTGTCCATTTAAAGTTTAATGTTTGTAATGGAAGAGCTAGTTCATACTTTCATTGAAACACAGGTTGATGGAATCAAATTTGCATATGAATTCTGTGACAGGCCATCTCCCCCCAAACTCCAGTTCTGAACCCCGATTCATCCCACCTAGCCAGGTGATCACTCACTCCTGAGTCAGTCCCCACAAGCCTACAGCATGTAATCGGTCCCAGGCAATGTGAGTGCACCCACTAAGCACGGATGGGGTGGTCCTCAAGTGAGCACCCCCAGCCCCAGATACCATACCAGGAGCCACTGTTTTACAGGAATTGGGACCCACCCCCAATCACCATAGTCTCAAGTCCATCCATTTAACAAAGAAATGGATTGTGCCCAGCCTTTTGCATTCACATTCTCTAACGACCACACAGCTTTAGATAAAGCAAATGGTAGTTTATTAATCAGAGTACGATTTTAAGTAAGAAAATGGCAAATCAATGCAGAATCATAATATAAATGAGTCAGGAGTGACCACAGAGAAATAAAAGGCATAAAAACCACTTACTAACCTAATACCTCTACCCAACCTGACCTCATAGTCCAAAGTCCTGGAATCAGGAAAGTACTTTCCCATTCACAAATAAACAAGGAGTCCTGTGGCACGTTTAAAGATTAACACATTTATTTATTTCATACGGTTTTGTGGGTATAATCCCATTAATGCAACTGAAGAAGCTTGAAAGCTTATGCGGTAAATGAACTTGTTAGTCTTTAAAATTGCCACAGGACTCCCTGTTTGTTTGTGAATGGGAAAGTACCTTCCTGATTCCAGAACTCCACTGGAATGAGAAGCATTATGTTGATGGGAGAGTGTCTCCCATTGACATAGCATAGTGAAGACAACACAGCTAGTCAATATAAGGTACACCAACTTCAGTTACATTACTTACAGAAAGTAACTTGCATACCTTATATCAACCTGAAGCATAGGGAAGACAAGCCCTTTGTTAACATACCATGGTGCTGTTCCTGCTTTTGCAAAAACTTTAAACTATTTTTTCTCCATCCCTATATATTCAATTCCTGACATCATCTGGAAACTCTGTGGATATCTTACTAAAGATGATTCCTTATTCTTTTATTAAATGCTGCTTTTGGCTAACACATAGGATTCCTTATACCTGTATTCTGTTAATATGGCATGCAATAATTCAATGGGACTATGATGTAGTAATAGTAGGCATCTTTCAGTCTCAAGAGATCATGGGTATGCACCCCTGAGAAGTAAAAAGTTTGCTCAATTGGTTTTATGGTAGCTCCGACTGTAGTTGAAGAGACCCACTCAAGCGAGACAATCTCTGTCTTATTTGTCACATTTAAAGGTGGTGTTTCAATCTTGTGGGCTCTGCCTTCTGCAAGCTCTTTTCTCCTCTGCTAATCTGGGCTGCTTCCTCTGGGATGCACTCACCCATCATTCATTTGTTACATATGTCCAAGCCAGTGGAGCCATCTCTATTTAAGGAGTGTTTGCATGCTGGGTATGCTGGCTCACTTGAGCACCTCAGTGTTAGGGACTCTGTCCCATGAGGAGATTCCCAAAATTCCACGAAAACAACATATATGAAAGTTGATAAGCCTTTTTCCTACTAAAAGTATAAGGTCCATGTCTTGCTCCAATACAAAAGTGTACTGATTACACATGCACAATACTCACAGATCTTTGGCTATGTCTACACTAGAAAAGTTAAGTCAACTTCATTAAATTGACTTAATAAGGTTGACTTAAAGTTGACCTTATTAAGTCAACTTAACATTTTAAGTTGATTTAATAAGGTCGATTTAGGTGCTAATCCCCATCCACACTTGCTTAAGTCAATTAATAAGGTCGATTTAAGCATTAAGTCAACCTAAAACAAGTTGTTATTAAGTCAACTTAACTTTTCCTTAAATCAACTTAAGGAAAGCCCAGTGTGGATGCGGATTAGTTTAAGTCGACTTAAGCCTCCTTAAATTGACCTAACTTGTAAGTGTAGACACACCCTTTGTGTGTTCTGTTAGTTTGTCATTTTGCCATACCTTCTTACATAATCTAGATATTGTTGTGGCAGCTTTTCCAATACAGATGTTGAGTTCCATTTCAAGTCAAAAGGTCATCTGCGATAGTGGTGTCCAGATATGAACTAGTGCACCACTTCAAGATCATAATTGTTAATACTGCTTCTTCAATTCCTTAGGACATTATGTTAATCTTTTTTAAGCTTATAGTAAGCCCAAAGTCTTGGCATGGTTTGGAAAAACTGTCCATGAGACTTTGGAGATGAGCATATTTGTGGGTTGTCACTACTGCATTATCAGTGTAGAGAAGGTGTTAGATAAGGACCTCCCAAGACTTGATTTTAGATCTAAGTCTTGCAAGATTGAACAGCTTAACATTTGATCTTTTGTGTAAGTAGATTTCTTCAGTTAAGGAACCAAAAGCTTGTTTCAGCAGCAAAGATAAGATTCCAAACAGAGTTGGGGCAAGTACACAGCCCTGCTTGACCACACTACAAATCTGGAAAGTCTTGGAAACTAAGGTACATGGTTCCATGGAAAAATGATGCTTAAGAGCTTCGGGAGACACACAATCTTTTCTAGAAGCACAAATTGTCTGTTTCTTCTGACCAAGTTCAAAAGCCTTTGTGATATCAATAACAACTATATAAAAGGGCTTTTTTTGTTCTCTGCATTTCTCTTGTAGTTGTCTCAAATAGAGAATCACTATTCATAGTAGACCTTTCAGGTCTGAAGCCACACTGTGATTCAGGATAAATTCTGTCTGTCAGGATCTGACATCTATTCAGGATGACTCGGGCAAAGGCTTTTCCTATGACAGTAAGAAGGGAAATGCCACAATAGCTGTTACAGTCGCTTCTGTCACCCTTGTTTTTATAGAGCATGATGATGTTGACATTTGACGCATACTCTAGTGAGATAACACCAGTCATCAAGGCAAAATGTACAGCCCAAATTAATTATAAGAGAGACCCAAATAAAAAAAACCTTACAAGCATTCAGAGTGGCAAGAACCAAGGTAAACAACAAACTGTTCAATGTTGCACCAATGCCTATTGCCTGCACCTATGTGAAAGCAGCTGATACAGGTAATATCAGAAACATGCATGAAGGAATGAAGAAAACCTTGGGTCTAACTTCAGAGAAACAGACCTGCTGAAATCAACAACAGAGGAAACAATCAATGATCACACCAAGCAGATGGCTCACTGGATAGAACACCATTCTGAGTTTACTCTTGTGAAAACATTGTTATGGACACAGCCATCAGTGCCACTGAAAGTCTGTTTGTTATGAAACAACTCCACAATAAGCCAACTGTTGAGGAGTTTAACTGTGCTATAAATGGCCTCCCCCAATAGAAAGGCCCCAGGAAAAGACTGCATCCTGGTAGAGATTATAACATGTGGAAAACTTATCCTACTGTAAGACTTTTATGAGTCGCTCTTTCTGTGTTGGAAAGAAGGTGAAGTAAGGACAGGTCTATAGTGTCTGCCCATTTCAGGAGCAGTTGAACAAAGATACACAAGTTCCTTAAAATAACTTGAGTATCTGCTTTCCAACCTCCAACCTCCTGACACGTCCACTCCATGGAGTCAAAGGGAGGGACCTCCCTTCAACTCAGTGCTACCCAGTTGCTGAGGTGGTGTGCAGGTATCGAACTTCCTGATTGGTCGAGAAGTTCTTCACAGGCCTGATCAGTTGATCAGGAAGTTCAAAGTGACAGTGCCAAATTTGCCACCATCAGTGAAGACAAGCCCTAAGACTAGGTAAGATCCGCTAAACTATAAAGAAAAAAATGCTGTAGGATTTCATTTTATTTAATGCACTATAAAAGGAGCAGTGGGGGAAATTATTATAGCACTCTGTATTTGTTTGCTTTGTCTTTTGAGAATTCTTATGATATGTCTGATATGGCTGTTGCTTTAGGAATGACAATGATAGTGCCAGCAAACGGGATTTGGACATTTTCTGAATGGCGTCAGTTTTCTGCTCATTAAATTACTGGGGTTTTTTTAATTGACTATACATTGCTCAAGTGTGATTTTTGTTTTGAGTTGTGTTTCTTTTTGGTTGGTTGATTTTGCTTATTTCTGTTAATTATTGGCAATGAGCTCTTAAATAAATCATCTCTGTAGTAATATTAAGAGAGGCTCTAAAGTTTTTTCTTTTGTAGTTCATGTAGATCAGGAGAACGCAGACGTAGTTCTGTAGTGATAAGCTTGCCTGGACTTGAGGTGTTCCCTGGGGACCTCCTGGTGTCAGACGATGCTGCTATCTACCTGCAACGCTCACCATTGCTGCTCAGTGCAGGTCAGGTACAGGGTGGGTTTTGATTATTTTAAACTAATAAAGACCACACAAACTTACCGTTTTTAAAAGTGAAAGTATACATGAAGGAGAAACCAACACCTCTCAGGATTCAGACATTCAGAGTTGAATCTGCCAGGTGCTAATGTAAAATTATTTATTCTTATCAATGTTCTATGCTGACCAACTGTATAATACAGCTGATCAGTCCATTCTGCCCACAGTAGTACTGGTGTTTAGCATCAGCCTTTGTTTATAATGTGAGCCACTTGCTCCAAAAAACATTCTGTGAGATAAAAAGGATGAGTCAAATTATAGAGTGTGTGTTAATGTTACTGTTGCTTGATAACTGGCACCTTTTCTTAAGACCAGGCAAATACAGATTTTTTTTCTTAATCTATAATTATCTTGATGCTGTAATTCTTCACCCATTAAAAAGGTCAGGAATTAGGCTAGCTATAGTGAACTATGAAGGCATATCAAATGATGCACAGACTTATGGGATATTATCTTTGAACAAGTCAATGGACTGTTGCCTAAAACACACATTTTAAAATATGGTTTGAAATTTCAATTTTAATACAATGAATCTTTAAGCACATGCTTTCATGAATAAGGGCCTAAAGTATCAAGGTTTGTTTTCATGGGGAAATTTACCAGTATAACTATACTGGTATAATTATTCTGGGATAAGAAAGTGTCCACATGGCAAGTTAGACCAGTATAAATATAGTGGTATAATTATACCATAAAACTTACCTGTGTAGAGAAGCCCTTTCATGCTGCAAAATGAACAGATATGCCTAGTGTTCTTGAAAGTTGTATGATGTCATTTTTAAAAGCTAACCTCTAGCTGACCATGTCATGGAAAGAAATTAACAGTAGCTGAGTTTTTAGCAGTGCTCAGCACCTGTAACTCATGCTGTTAAATTTTAGTAAAATATAAATTATGTCTTCTCCTTAAGAATTGTATTTGTCTCTGTCAAAAAAAGAGCCACAAAGTAATATTAATGATTTTTTTTTGTAATCAATAATGCATTTGTTTTAATTTCATCCATTAGAATCCAAAAAATCAAGGTGGCCATTCTCCAGAAAAGGAGCTGTGAGTATTTTATATAATTATAATAAAATACAATATATTTTCCTATAATATTGCTTCCCACAGATTAATGCTGTGAAAGGCTATTGTGTTTGTTCATTTTACTGTCTATGCAGAAAGACAGAGGGCATATTAAATTAAAAATCAATGCTTCCGTTCAGCCAAGTGTTTAAACACACGCTTAATTTTAAGAACATGAGTAATCACCATTGAAGTCAATGGAAAATAAGAATTGCCATCTTGGATCAGACCACCAGCCCAGTACCTTGTCTTTGACAGTGGCCAGAACCAAGATGTTTCATAGAAAGACGTAAGAACCCTACAGTAGGCAGATGTGGGATAATCTGCCCCCTCTATAGGTCTCATCCTGATCACTAATAGATAAAAATTGGTTTAATCCCCGAACCACAAGGTTTAATAACCCTTCCAAATTTGGGGGGGAGGGGGCATTAATTACAATAACTCTAGATATTCTTGCTAGCCATATGACTCTCTGATCCCCTTTTTCATCTTGTAAAGTTCTTGGCTTTCCTATGACCACAAGTCATTGAGTCCAAGAAGTTAACAATGGGGCTGGTCAAATACTATTCAAAGTTAAGTAGCTGTTTAAATATCCTCCTGAATTAGGGTCAAAATCACTTTGTGAATGGTCTTAATTAAGTAAAGCAAATCCAACGCACTGAAATAATACTATTTGCCAGTAGTTGAAGTTTCCTGTTAAGAACAAAGCCAGCCTAACCCTGCGTTGGTTGTATTCTATAAAGCCCCAATCTTGCAAGGCAATTTGCTAGTGCAAACCTTGCTCCTGCCCCTTTTGTGTAGATATGTCTCAAGTGTGCCTGAATGAAATATGTGACTTTCTACTGAAAGGATCTGCTGTTTCCACTTGCAGATGTACACAGGATCATTTGAAAGTTAGTCACCTGACCTTTTTAATGGCACCTGACCTTTTTTAATGGCAAATTTGACCAGATAATGTCACTAAATGTGTGGATTCAACCAATTCAATATTAAATTTTTTTGAAAAAATGTTTACCTTCATAGATTTCCTGGTCACGTATCTCTGAATTTTGCAAGAGCAAAGCAAGCAGAGTTTATTCCCTGACTGGTTAGGAGAACAGCCCATTATCATTTGTGCTATTCTAGGTTAGCAACAGTCAAAGACTGCTGCACTGTGCAACTCAACTGCATTGTGCCAAAGGCCCACCTTGACCTTGGCTCCTATCCATATCCAACATGTAAAAACAAATGACATGCTGCATACACACTCCTTTCACTGGATATGTGTACACTGGTTGCCAGAGAAACAAAACATTAAGGTGCAGATTAGAACAAAATTACTGAAGCTAATAACCATATTATTTACCTCTTTAAAGATAAATTCTACATGTTATGCTTTAAACAGAGTAAAGACAAACAAAAGCAAATGTCTGATCTGGAAACCTGTCTTTCAACCATGAAGATCGCAGACTGCAGCGGATATGAATTTCACAGTTTTAAGGTATTGAATCACTCAGTATATTGATAGTCCTCTCCATTGCACACAAAACCTTTTTCCCTTCTGCCAGTAACCACAGAATCGTAGGACTGGAAGGGACCTCGAGAAGTTTTCTAATCAGCATAGGCAATCTATATGCCCAATCTGCATATACATTTATGATACAATTGTCGCAACAGAAGATAGCCTTGTGGTTAAGACACAAGACTAGAAATCAGGCAATCTGGGATTTTTGCCCAGCTCTGCTCGACTTCATGGGACCTTGGTCATTAAAGTATGTCTACACTGCAACTCAGAAGATGCGAGACACACTAGCTTCGCTCAAGCTAGCACCCTAAAAAGCGCAGTATGGACACAGTGCCTTGGGAGTGACTCCGGCAGGTAGCCTGATTCAAAGGCCCCTTGGCCATCCTGGTTCAGAAGTTGGGTGGCTAGCCTGCCTGCCCTACCCTGCTCATGCTGCAACAACCACACTACTATTTGTAGTGTGCTGGCTCAAACGAAGCTAACGCGAGTGGTTTCCCTCAGGCTGGGAGGCACACACCCAGCTGCCATGTAGATATTCTGGTAAGGTCTCTATTCCTTGATTTCACCATCTGTAAAACAGGAATAATAATACATACATACTTCAGGGGGCTGATGTAAGGTCTAATTCATTAATGTTTGCAAACCACTCTGATATCCTTGGATGGAAGGTGCTATATAAATACAAAGAATTATTCTGCATTACTATTTTACATGAATGAAGCATATTATTATTAAGCATAGGCTTAATAATACCCAAGATTAAAATACTAATATTTTTAGATTCTACTATTAAATATCTAATTGAATTATGGTTTACTTGGTCCAGCCACAGTGCAGGAGGCTTGATGATGTCTTGAGGCGCACTCCCAGGCCTACATTTCTATGATGCAGACTATATTTCAATACAATGCATAAAGATTGCAGCATTTTATGTATCAGTGAGTTATTTTGCATGAAACGAGTCCGGTTTTTTTTCCCTCTCCTCCTAATCAATAGAATAAAACTTGGCATGAAATTATAAAGACTCAACAGACTGAGCAGAGACAAGCCGATGATCCATTAGAAGTGAAGAAAAAAGAAGCAGTGTGGGAACTTTTTACAAGTGAATGCACTTACTTTCTGGATCGCTTGTTAGTTCTCAAGATGGTAATTTCTGATTTATTTCTCCAGTAGATTAAACTTGTTACTTGTCCTGCCATAAGTAGGACAGAAAGAAAGTCATCTATAACCTTTCTTTTTTATATGTCTATGAAAATTACTGTATATTCCTCCTGTCTTGTTCTCTAACCTTTTTCCACAGTTCTCCTTGGTTTTCATTTCCTCCTGATTAAATCTATTCCTTTGTATGCCTCTTTTGAGTGCTTTGCATCAGTCTCTCTTGGTTCAGTGCTTCCTATACTTCCAACAGCATCAGCTGTCATTTTATTGTTTCTACCACTATCTCTCAACTACCACTCTCAGGCTGATAATGCTATAGTTTCCATTATTGCTAGCCCATTTCATTTTGTACTCTTGTCTTATCAGCATAAAGTGAAAAAGACTAATGGGGTGTGGTTGTGTTATCCAGATTAGAACCTGAAAATACAGCAATTCCAGGAGGGCGGTAATTCCAGTATTTCATGCTCCCCTTCCACCCATCAAAAAAAAATAAAATCAAACCTAACCTTTTCCTGATAAAATTAGAAGCATTTTCAAAGATGAACAAGCTGTGGTAAGACTGTACTAGTGACATTTAGGTGTATAAATAATCCTTTAATAGATAATACAGGGAGGTCTATCAAGAGGGCTTACACACACACACTCTCTCTCTCTCTTACTTTCACCACCTCTACCATCAGCTTTTCAAAGGAAGATGGAGAGGGTCCAGTGAGGAACTGCATTTTAAAAAAGCACGTTTCCGGCTAAAAAGATGGCTTAGCAGTATCACAAAGAATGCTGCAAAGTCAGGTGGATGAAGGAGAACATAAAGAGAGCTCCATTACAATGGGCAGAAGTAGGAGAGGATTAAACAAACAGTTGGGGAAAACCGGCAGGAAAGTGTCCTGCCATTTAAAAACATTTCTTCAAAGAGCAGAAGTGGTAAAGGATCACTGAGAACCTCAGCTAACCGCCAGCAATTCTCCTGGTAGGAAGGGGGTATTACGGGGCATTGAGACCCATTGGTGATGAACACAGAGTAAGAACCCAGAAAGAAAAGCAAGTAGATACAGCATTAGGCCCTGCATGGCTCACCAATGACATAGCCTTCTCACCCCCGTATCGTCCATCCCATCCCTATTTTTAATTATTCCCCCAGCACAGAAAACACAGTTACTTGTGAAAAAATTTGGCAATTCTCAGTTCTATTGATGTCTTGCTGCTCTAAATATTACTCACTATGTAACACTTTGCTTGTTCTAATGAAACTCAGATGAGATTTGAGACCATGTTTAACCTACATGGGGCCGTTGTTAGGTAGAAATCACAATAATTGAGTACAACCCCACAAAGGCAAGCTGCAGCACTTGATATATGATATATTCAGTATCCATCGCATGCATTCACAGTGGTCATTCAGTGCAGCTGAAATTCACCCCAAAAGAATAGAGACTGAACAAACCACCCCACCTCTCAAAACGGTGGCCCTCCAGCAATTATATAGTATAAATGGGACTCTTCCACACCAAAGCAACATGGAAGTAGACAGAAAGGGTTGGGGCGGACCTAAGTTAGAGGGCAGGGATTTAGGAAGAGTGGGATTCATGACCACCAGGTCTGCAACTGCATGGATATATGGTATGAACCCCTGCATGTAGGTCTTCAGAGTTCTCAGCATCCATTCCCAATCACAGGATAGAATAAAAGCCATGATTGAATTTCAGTGCTTTCAATGGGCTGACTGTGAATATATTCTGTAACTTCCCAGTCAGTTCATAGTTCCTGCTCAAAAGACCATTATTTAGGTTCTGTGCAGGCCCTGAAAAACTTGCTACTACATGGTGTGAGCACAGCCATTTTGTGGTCTGTCAATCATATTACTGCTTAAGAATACATATATGGTAAATGTATCTGCCCTTAGCAAAGTAATTGGTTTGTTAAAGTATAATTAATATAGATAGTAAAATAGTATGCTTTATTATCTTTTTAAAGATATTTGTGAACGCACTAAAATACCTGCAAAACAATGAGTTCCTTTTGGATGTGAATTTGTGGGGACTTTTTGCAAACTTGGAGGAGTTAAATCAGGTGAGAAAAAAAGAAATCTTATTTAGACTAAAAGCTAACAATGTAATTAAAAAGAAGACTTGAGGGAACTGTGTATGTGTCTTGAACCCATCTCTTTTTGCTAAAACAGTTTGGAGGAGGCTTCCTCAGTCCAAATGATTTCCTGTGACTTCAGAAATAAGCATAGAGACATTTGAGTTTTACATCTGGCTGTTGTCTGATGGTTTCTTATTCTGAAGTAAATGTCATATGAAGAGTTTGGCATTAGCTTTTTAAAATAGAGTCTTGTTAAAAGCATAGATTTGGCAGTCCTTATTATATAAATGTAACCCTTCTGCCAGGCTGTGACAGCAGACACAAAGGGCCGGGTTCTATATGTAGGGTTTCCTAACAACTGGCTCAATCCCCCACCCACTCTCCTCGGAAATTATGCACTATTCCCTGGGTTCCCTAGAAGGCAATACTTCCCCTCTCACAAGCACAAATCTGAGTGTAGCACATACGCCTTTTCATAATAACACAAAAAATATTAAGGCAATATCAAACCAGCACTGATTTGAGGGAGACAGTATAGTGCAGTATTCACAAAACTGATAAACAGAACCCACCCCAGTGCACATAGACTGTGTCCTTCACTTCTCCCTTATCTCCAAATTGATCATTGTAATTTTAGCATCCACTGCTGGGGTCGGGGGCACACAACCAATCCCCTCCAGTTGTCTTCTGCCACCTCTGGGTCTCGCCAAGTTCTGTCTGCTGGCTCTTCCCATCAATAGATGCCAACCATGTGTGGCATCTGCCACCTGCTGGCACTACCCTCCTGGGCTCCACCTGCTAGTTGCTCCCACTGGTCCCTCCCTCTCTGGCTGCTCCCACCAGCCACTCCTACCAGCAGTTCACTGGCCTCTCACACCAGCCAGCCACCCACCCACTCACTGGCTGCTCCTGCCAGCCACAGGCACCCACCCGTACTGTCCTCAGTCAACTCTCCTGATTTGACAATAGATTTTAGTTCCCTAGTGATTTCAGCTCTGGATTTCAGCTCTTAGGACACAAGATCATGTCCCTGAACAAAATAACAACAGATTCCACAAGGAATCATTAACTCTATCTTTTAATAATGGGAGTGGGATTAGGCATTGCCTGAGGCATAGCTCTTAGCAAAGCCCATACAATCACAGGACCAACCCCCTCTCCCCACCCCTCTTCCTTTATGATACTGAAAACAAGATCTGTCACTCTTCTGAGTTCTATTTCGGTAACAGTAACGTTTCCATCAGAGCAGGCTAAACACAGTTCATACTACCAAAGGCCATATACGATTAAAAGACGACATTTCATTGTCCCTCCAGTTAAAACAAAAGGGGTTTGTAACCCAAACGAGCCATCCCAATCACTTCCCATCATGCTCATCACCTGGGTGGGTTTATCCATATACAGTGAAATTATGCTATGTACTTAATTGTACAGAACTCATTCAAATACAAAGCCCATGCAAACAAGGGCGCCCCCCCCCCCCTTCAGCTGGCTGAGCAGGGGAAATGTCTAGTCATTCAGACCTAGTTTACATAGACGTTAGGGCAGAACAATCACAATAGCTATTTCCATATCAAATAAGTGCATAGACATGAAGTGTCTGCTAGGCTATGGGTTCCTCTGTGCTATTCCAGAAGGGAATGGAAGCCACCCCCATTTTCCCCAGCATAGAAGAATCCCTCACAGGTTTCTCCTGATATGGTTGACTTCCTTGTTACTCATTCTGCAGCTTCTGGAGCAAGGTGGAGAGAAGACATGCCCTAAGTGTACCTCGCTCTTGTTAAAAGCATAGATTTGGCAGTCCCTATTATATAAAAGCTATCCTTAGCAGCTAGTCAAGTCCTCTTGGGGATCTTTTCCAATGTGTGGAATTACAGTAGTTCCTAGCTTGCTCTGACTTAGGCTGAAGTCAGAAGAGACTCAGGGATTCCTAACATTACCCACCCTGAGTGTAAACTTGGTCAAGCGGAGAACTTGACCTAAGATCTCTATTTTGCAAGGACAGAACAATCTTGGCAAGGAATTTTAATGCCAAGACCAGTTAGTAAAGATTGCAATTTATGATACCTGCCTGGCATTTCCTCAAACTAAAATAAACATTACCTGGCTTTAATGGCAAAGCAAAACTCTGTCCTACCTTTGACAGCATCAAATAGAACAAAAAAAAAAATAATAACAAATTGAAACACATCACCTGGACTGAATAGGGGATGGCATTTGGGAACAGTTTCTGATTCTGTTAGCTGAATGAATACTACAGAAGATGACCACTCAAAGGCTGCTATTTTAAGAAAACTGTGTGTTGCAATTTCCCCCCATCAAAATTACACTTAGGCTGGGATCAGTCACATCTCTCTTTTCGTTGCTCCTCTTCTACCAGCACAGAATGTGTTTACCTTCTGTTACAGGTTTGCAAAGATTAATTAGTCTCTGCACTGTGAATTGAACATACGAAGGGTTAAATATAATTTTTATAGCTCTGTTGGTGAGAGGCAGCATGAGCTAGATATAGACAGAGAGATGGTGGCACGTCTACTCCCATGTTTGCCACTGACCCAATCAGTTCATCTGATCTCTGTGTCTTTGTTTCCTCCTCCACCATATGTATTTCTTGTTTATTTAGACAGAGGGTAATTGATTCAACACAAGGCCCAATTTGTTTACTGTGCTTATGCAAGACCTAGTCCAATGCGCCTCAACATCAGTCTGGGCCTTTAATACAACACAATAATGAAAATAATAATTGTCATTGCAATAAGTAATCATGCCCTCAGTTCCCCATCATGTCCCTACAGAAACAAGAGATTCTGATAAGGTAAACATCAGAATAAACATGCATCAAGACTTTGCCTGGCTCTATCTTTGTGAATTGAGATAGGAGAGGGGAGAGAAGATCAATTCTATGCAATTTACAGAATGAACATGCCCCAGGGTTAGGGTTAGGATGCTGTCATGACTTGAGTATTGTTTTTAATGTTTTTCCCATTATGGGCTTTGTTGGTGTTGCTGTTTGTGTTTGTTTGTATTGATATTGTAATCTTTGCAAGTTTAAGTAGTAGAGTAACATCCATCATAGTCAAATGTGAAGGAAAGTAGATGCTCCAAATGACACTGAAACCCTTGCCGTAAAAGAAATGTATGTGGTGAAATATATAAAATACACTTTTGCCAAAATGCTAGCGTAAATACTGTCCCACAAGCAACTCCCTGAAAGTTACGTAGACTCATACATATACTAAACAAAACATAGCAGTTGCAATTAAAATCCCAGCATTGTCATGCAGTATATTGAGGTATTGGAGATACAGCAGTTATTTTTTGTTCTATTTCTACAGGAATGGTATGAGATCCCCAATACCACTGCATGTTATATATAGACCTCATAGTAAATTTTTCTATGGATGCTAAGATGTGGAAATTTAGGGCATGTCTGAACTGACGGCGGCAAATTTGCCACCGGCAGTTTGCTCTCCTGGGTTCAATTGAGTGGTCTGTCAAGATGCGCTCAATCGATCTATAGCTCGACACTGTAACTCCATCCCCATAAGCAGAGTAGCGCCAAGTCAACTGGATGGCATTTCCGGTTGCCTTAGCGCAGTGTGTACTGGGAGGTAAGTGGGAGTTACTAAGGTGACGGGAGATACACAAGGAATTTTACATACCTTGTGTATCTCCCATTGGCTGCTGCCAAAAAGTGCCACAAGTATAGCTTAGGGCTCAGATAGGACCATTACAATCTAACTGAAAATATTTGTAAAGAACTTATTTTGGGAAAATGTCTTGCTTGGAAAGGCAACTTTCAAATTCTGGTGCCTTTGCAACTTTAAATAAATGTTAGTTTTCATTATCTGCAGGAATTGAAATAAGGTTGAATATAAATTACAAATACTATCCAAAGAAGTTTGAAGATCTTTTTAATCATGTTGCATCCATACAGTTCTGGCACATCAGATGAGATTCTCATCAGTATACAGCATTGATTTTTGTAATTCCCATTGTCATTTGTATTTAATACTCACATTAGCTATGTTCTAAAATAAATGTAACTGGAAAAATATAATGTAGTTTCATCATTTTTGTTAAACAGAACATGACAAAACCTAACTGGCAGTTTTTAATCGGTTTGTTTTGACTTCTGGTTAACTCAAGCACTTAGGCCGTGATTCTGAAATTCATTCTGCCCATTGACTCAAAGTCCATCAGTGGAGCTCTGTGAAAGTACAGAGGTCTAGTGGGTATGGAATCAGTTGAAGAATCAGGTCCTTACAAATATCTAGTGATAAAAATAAAGCTCAGAAGAGGAATCAAACTAATTTTTTTTTTCTTTTCATGACTAGCTGAGTCTCAGTTTTGTGACTGATTTTTTCAAAATTGTAAAGGACCATGTCACTGCATCTGAATCCTCCATGGATTTCATCTCTGTACTCACAAAGGTAACATGACCAGAAATAATCTGTAGTACTACTCTGAATGTAAAGCAGAAAGTTTGTCAAATTGCTTTCTTGGTCACATTCTACTTTTTCTCAAGACCCATGTTTCTGTCGTATATACAAACCATGTTGTTATATTGTTAGTAATAGAGCTGGCCAATCTGAAACAGCGTTGTCATCACTTTTGCAGACTCAGATAAACGCTTGCGTGCACACTTTGCTAACACACCCTGGTAGGGCTGGTTAGAGATTTCTTCCAAGTCAGATTAGACGTGGAGCATCCATAGTTTTATTTTCTTCAGTGGGCGCTGCAGTGCCGTTCATTCAGTACCAATGTCTGTCGTATATATAGTATAAATATTGTGGGTGGAATCCTGGCTAAACTCTCAGGCTATGTCTACACTTGGTAATTTAAGTCGACTTAGTGTGTCTCCACTTAAAATTAAAGTCGACTTTGGAGGGAACTTAAAACGTCGACCTAGAGTGCCCACACTGGATGCCTAGGTTGACTTCTAGGCGCTTAGGGGGACCTAGGGCAGGTCCACAGGGGCAGGGGGGGCACCCCTTGCCCAATGCCAGGGGGCTCAGCCTTTGCCCCATTGTACCTAGGTACAATGGGGCAAAGGGGGACAGGGACCCTGGAAGGGCATAGGGGCAGGATGGGCAGGGCTCTGCCCTGCCCTGTGGGGGGGCATGCCAGGCTCCCCCTGTGCCCCCCCCCCCCCCGCCGGGGGGGCTTTGGTGTAGCCCTGGGGTAGCCCTAAGTCAACTTCGGGCTACCCCACGTCTACACTGGCTTAAGTGGACTCTAGAGAGTCGACTTAAGCCTTAGGTCTAGTGGAAAGGAGGGTTAATAAAGTCGACTTAATTTTCATTAAGTCAACTTTATTTTCCTTAAGTCGACTTAAGCAAGCTGCTTAAGTCGACTTAAGGAAGCTGTAGTGTAGACGCAGGGTAAATTAAGTCAACTTAATTTTCCAGTGTAGACGCAGCCTCATTGACTTCAGTGGGGCCAGGGTTATTTCGTCCTTTTGTGTTTAGATGTTCCTAAACATTATTATGTCATAATATTTCTTCTGGATTTTTCCCCTTTCCAGGTTTCTCCTTCCTGTAGTATCCTGTCTACACCTTCCTTTCACTTTACCTGCCTCAAATTTCTCCTTCCCTCTATGTTCTTTTTTTCCTTTAACCCATCTGATCACCCTATCAGTTAAGTAAGGAAAGCTGTTGACATAACTCTGCTAAGCAAACAGCTGGTAGCAACTGCTGCCTTATCTCTTCCCCAAGCACTTCCTACCCTCCAATTCCACTGCTTCTGTGTTCTGTAGTGACATCCACACTAACAATCGTCAGGGACTCTCCCACGAGCATGATACCTCTAGTGCTACTCCCCAGCGATAGCAACAGTGGAAATGATAGCATAGACAGGGCATCCTCATGTTTACCTCTGAGCTTCTGTAGTTCTAGAGGTGCCCTGATAGAGCACCAGTGTGGAGACTTCCGGAAAAATGCTACCGTAGACACTGCCCCAGAGGGCAAGACCCTGTGTATTCATATGCCATGTGTGTACAACAATCGCTCTTCATACAAACCCTTCCAATGCTTGTGTCCTTTCAGAAAAAGCGGGTACAGCCATCATGGGTTCCTTATCCACATTATCTTTAGCTCTGGAGGGGTAGCCCTGTTAGTCTGAATATAACAAAAACAACGAAAGTCCTGTGGCACCTTGAAGACTAACAAATTTCTTCGGTCATAAGCTTTCATGGGCTGCAACCCACTTCGTCAGATGACTTCTTTGAGGCCAAGATTTCACCCCAATTTTTTAAGTCCCACTGATACATGTGGACACGTTAGTTCATTTCTAAATATGAGACTATGCAAGGCTGTTACACAGAGTAGAACTTTTTATCATCTACTTTATCTTTCCTGCAATAAAGTTTCAACGCTGCAGATGCCCATAGAATTGCTAGCATTATGACAGTATTCTTTAAGAAAGTAGTTTTCTTTGCCAAGTTTATTCGCTATTGTATCCCGATTTTTCCTGTTACATTTTCCTTCAGATTTGATTGTATCTTACAAAAAACAAGAAAAATGAATTGTTTACTCCCTTGGTTTGCCCCTCACTACGTCATCTTTCCTTTTCAATCTTGTTAAATTTCTAAATCTTCTTTCTTGCAGCACTTTCAAGGTAACCTCTGTCAGAAACACCAGATTTACTGCCTTCATTACACCTCAGCTGTCATTTACTTGGAGAATCTAAGGCAGAGAGAAGATTTTGGAATCTATCTGAAAGTAAAGTGTTGGTGTTGCTCTCCTTATTCAGTCTTTAATAACCCTATCCTGTTGCAGTACTTTAAAATCTATTTTGTATTTTAGACGACATTCTATGCAGCTTTTTCTTGAAATGCAAAAGATACCACCAGTGTAAATATACTGGGTGGAATCCTAGCTCCATTGAAGTCAATGGCAAAATTTCCATTGACATGAGCATTTTCAATAGCACCAAATTTGCATCCACTACATTCATACAGTGCTTTCCCACCGTTAACTGCATTTTAATACACGTTCTGTTTGTGAAATCTATAAATACAGAATTACTGGAAGCTAGAACTAGCTTCCAATAGGGGTAAGTCATGCAGCTGGACTGTTAATTCATTCTGAGCCTGAATTCTTTTTGCAGAGGGAAGTTAAAAGGATATATTTAAACCAAGCTAACAGCATCAAGCACATGAAAAAGCATGGTAATACTTTTGTGTGTTTTTCTGAGCCAGGGAACCCAAGGGACAACACTTGAATGTTTTCCCTTCCTTTTGGATATTTATATCACTTTGACCCTGTTACTGGGCTGGTATACCCCATCCCCATTCAGAGCAGAGCAAGAGGCTCTCCCCATGACAGAGTCCTCTTGTCTGCTCTAGGCCTCAGGGCAGTATGGTTTGGTGGCTAGAGTCAATATACCAGCTCCTCTTTGCAAGGCTGTATGGCCTAATGGCCAGGGTAAATAAGGCAGCCCTTCTTTACAGGGCTGCATGACCTAGTGGCCAGAGTCAATGAGGCCGCACTTCCTCATAGTGTTGAGAGTCAATAAGACCATGCTTTCTCACAGGACTGTGGGGCTAGAGGCCAGAGTCAACATGGCAGCCCTTGAGCTGAGGAGGGTGTGGTCTAGTGGCCAGAGCAGTGATGGGCTACCATCCAGGGATGAGTGGCAGCTGGGTTGGGGGCCTCGGCCCACCCTACTCCACCAGGTCCCACCCAGGGCCCTGTCAGCAGCGTGTCTATTTGCCACTGGTTCAGCAATGATCTGATGCAACATACTGGCCAAACTCCCAATTCTATGACCAAATAAATGTTTAGTTCCCCTGAGCTACTTCTTACCCTGTGTCACTGTGCTGCGGTCCATGCATCTTCTAGGCCATCAGATGGAGCAGCTTCCAATGACTCCATTCCTTCCTGGGGTTCCACTGGCAGTCAGGTATCTGTCTGGGTCTCAGCGTGCTTGGGATCCAGAGTCTGGGACTCCGACAGCTCCTGGCAGGAACCTGCAATGTGCGTCCTCTCTCAGTGGTCAGCCTCAACTGAGCTGAGCTGCTTCTTTTTGTACTGTGGCTCCAATTGAAGCATGCCCAGCATAGCAGAGGGGTCACGGCCTCCTCAGCCCACAGAATGGGCTTAACCCCTGCCAAACCAGCGCAGGACTAGCACATCCTTTCACAGACCCATCTGGCAGGGAAGAGCATCTCTATTGGTACATCTACACTGTAGTCTTAGGTTGATTTAAGGACGGTTAAGTCGACCTAAAGAACCCTGAGTCCACATTGGGCGCTTATTAAGTCAACTTAAGAACTTCCTTAAGTCATCTTAATAACACCACCTCTGAAGGTCGACTTAAGGCTTAAATTGACCTTATTAAGTCGACTTAAGCCAGTGTAGACGGGGAATAGCCCTTAAGTCGACCTAACTGGCCTCCAATATTAATTTGCTAATTATTCTATTTACTAATTAAATTAAATTGCTAGTTAATTAATTAATTGAATGTTTAATTAATTTACTGATTAATTTGATATTAATTGACTATGGATCAGGCTGGAGAGAAGAAAAAGAGCTCCAGTGTAGACATCCCTTATGGCTGCGTCTATACTGGTAAATTAAGTTGACTTAAGCTTGGCTTAAGTCGACTTAATGTGCCCTGCGTCTACACTGCACTTTGCTTAAGTTGACTTTAGCAGCTTGCTTAAGTTGACTTAAGGAAAATAAAGTCGACTTAATGAAAATTAAGTCGACTTTATTAAACCACCTTTCTACTCGACCTAAGGCTTAATTCGACTTTTTAAAGTCGAATTAAGCCAGTGTAGCCCTGGGGTAGCCCTAAGTCGACTTAGGGCTATCCCAGGACTACACCAATTCCCTCCCTGCTGAAGGGGGAGCCTGGCATGCCCCCCAAAGGGCAGGGCATGTGGGCACAGTGTGACACTGTCTGGATTTAGGGAAACATTTATGATATTATTTTCTATGGATATCTCAAAAATGCTATAATCCATAGGAACTATGTCATGTTTGGTATCAATAGAAAGGTAGTCATTTGCTGGGAATGATTATATAGTTTATGTCTAGGAATTGTATTTTGATTAGAAGTTAAGAATTTGATGTTATATCCATACTTTAACTTGTGTCATTCTGAAGGAATGTTTTAGATGGGAGGGTGTGAACAACCATTGTCTCCTTAATGTTTAGGAATTTGCCAGCTGATATGGTCCCAGGGAGTAAACTGATGAGCCATTAAGGATACAATGGTTGTATTCTTTATATCCTCATCAGGATACTCCCTGGACCATTCTACCTGGAAAATTCCTAAACATTAAGGAGACAATGGTTGTTCACACCCTCCCATCTAAGACATTTCTCCAGAAGGACACAAGTTAAAGTATGGATATAACATCAAATTCTTAACTTCTAATCAAAATAGAATTCCTAGACATAAACTATATAATCTTTCCCAGCAAATTACTACCTTTCTATTGATACCAAACATGACATAGTTCCTATGGATTATAGCATTTATGAGATATCCATAGAAAATAATATCATGAATGCTTCCCTAAATCCAGACAGTGTCACACACAGGGCTCTGCCCTGCCAGGGTCCCTGTCCCCCTTTGCCCCATTGTACACAGGGGGTGCTCCCCCCCCGCCACCATGGACCTGCCCAACGTCCCCCTAACCCCACAAAGTCGACCTAGAGCATCCAGTGTGGACGCTCTAGGTCGACTTTGTAAGTTCCCCTTTAAGTCGACTTTAATTTTAAGTGTAGACACACTAAGTCGACTTAGTTAAAGTCGACTTAAAAGTGCAAGTGTAGACATAGCCTATGAGAGCACAAGATGGAAATAAAACTGAAGATCATTTATGTACATGTCATTTTTACTCCTTGAGATACATTTTGTTTCACTGTATCTGAAACCATTTGGGAAAAGAAGCAAGACCGGGTGGCTCATACAAAAATACTACTTTAGTAGCTTGGCTTTTCCCTGCCATGTAGCTGTACTTCCATTAACTCAACCTAAACTTTTGCCAAGCTTGAAGAGTTGTGTATGGATTTCTAAAGAAAGCACAGTTGGTCAAATTTTGCTCTTAGTTACACTGCATAAATCTAAGATCAATGGTGTTAATCCATGGGGTTAGTTGGGTTAGTGGGGCCATTGGAGGTTTCCATAGTGATAAATGGGAGGGTTGTTAAGGGCTCAGGAAATCCTGTGTGTCTGCTGGCAGTGCTGGCCAGACTTACTGAATAAAGCCCAATAAGAGAACTCTGAAGCCTGTTATGCCTATTGATCATGATTTAATCTTAATACATGACAATCCAGATGTACACTAACAGAATATAGCCCATAGACTCTATGCGATTTTATTTTTCACTTTCATTTTCCTAAGCATCACACAGATCAATAGAACTACATAAATGCTAAATAATTGTTGTTATCATGTCAAGCACCCTCAGCTTTCAGCTTGTGCTCAATTGAAATCTGTGAAGTGAGCTCACCCGTATGCACAGTTCCAGGCTGGTAGCTAGGTGCCCTGCATCCACTAGAGTTACTTGGGTCAAATTCCAAAGGGGTAGCCGTGTTAGTCTATTGTAGAAAGACAACAGAGTCCTGTGGCACTTTTAAAGACTAACAGACTTATTTACTGCATGAGCTTTCGTGGGAGAAAATCCCACTTCGTCAGACGCTTTGACGAATTCTGTAAGTTTCCCATCTTCAAAGCGTCTGACGAAGTGGGATCTCCATTTCATTTCAGTCAGCTGATGATGCAGAACATTGCCTATTAAGTGCTTTGTCAAAAAGCAAAGCGAGATCATGGATCCTAAAACAGGCTTCCCTTGTCTTCAACAGTGGTGTGAACAAAATGAACAGTGCAAACGACTACATCTGCCAGAACTGCTGGTAGCGCCTTTACACAGACTGACCCGATATCCCCTCCTCCTTAACAACATCTGGAAGAGAAGTACTGATGCTGCACAGAAAGTCACCATCTGGTCTATTAAGGAAAAGGTGGAAAAAGCCATACGTAAGTAACTGACCAAAAGAAGCCAAGTTATCAGTTTAACAAATTCCTCTGAGAGTTTATGCTCCTGAGGTTCAAATACAAATGAGAGGGATTTTTTCTGTTTGTTTGTTTTTTACTGTATAAAGATGTGATTGGTGGCATGAAAAATTCATTGTGATCCCTTTGAGGCTTTCTCTTTTTTAAAAAATTGCCTGGTACCATCCTCATATTGTCAACATCTCCCTTCAGTATGGTAATGCAGCATATAAATCAGTCAGTCACTTGTATTTACAGCAAATCATTTGCATTGACATGCAAACAGGTGAGACCAGTTCACAACTGGAACAAAACAAGGAAAATCTCAGACAAAGAGGTCTTGGAGATGGAGTCATATCTGGGAAGGATTCAGAGAGTGTAAGTCCTTAAAAGGATAACATTCCACACGTAAGGGGCATGTTCTGCCAACCACCTTTCTCAGAATGAAGTTTTAACATGTAAGGTACATAGGGAGCCATCTCAGCTAAGGAAAACTTTTCCAGCTTGGGCAGAAAAAAAAAATATGAATTTTACCCAGTTTTTATTGTGGACTTTACTTTATAATTTAAATAATTTTACAATTAATCATAATTAATTGATTAATTCAGTCATTTCCTGGAACCCATCATTTGCACCTGTAAATATTTGACAGCTCTGAAGTTAGTTATGAAACAAACTTATTCTCCAGTGCCCTGATCCAGCTCACTGAAGCCAGTGATAGTACTATTAGATAGACGGTGAAAACAGCTATTGGCATATGCCTGGCTTAGTGACGTCTGCGCAGGAATACAAATCAGAAAGAGACTTTGGCCCACTTAAACTGTCCACCTTCATGTCCTCCTCTGCAAAGAAGGCACCTGCCTTCCTTTCTTGGCTATGTCTACACTTGCACTTTTAAGTCAACTTTAACTAAGTCAACTTAGTGTGTCTACACTTAATATTAAAGTTGACTTAAAGGGGAACTTAAAAGGCGACCTAGAGCATCCACACTGGATGCTCTAGGTCGACTTCGTGAGGCTAGGGGGGACCTTGGGCAGGTCCACGGTGGCAGGGGGGGCACCCCTTGTGTGCAGTGGGGCAAAGGGGGACAGGGACCCTAGCAGGGCAGAGCCCTGTGTGTGATGCTGTCTGGATTTAGGGAAGCATTTATGATATTATTTTCAATGGATATCTCATAAATGCTATAATCCATAGGGACTATGTCATGTTTGGTATCAATAGAAAGGTAGTAATTTGCTGGGAATGATAATATAGCTTATGTCTAGGAATTCTATTTCGATTAGAAGTTAGGAATTCGGTGTTCTATCTATACTTTAACTTGTGTGATTTTTATGGGGACGCCCCAGACAGGATGTCACCAACCATTGTCTCCTTAATGTTTAGGAATTTTCCAGGTAGAATGGTCCCAGGGAGTAAACTGATGAGCCATTAAGGACACAATGCTTGTATTCCTTGTGTCCTTAATGGCTCATCAGGTCACTCCCTGGGACCATTGTAGCTGGAAAATTCCTAAACATTAAGGACACAATGGATTGACACACCTGCCTCTCTCAGCCATTTCAATAAAATAACATAAGTTGAAGTATAGATAGAACACCATATTCCTAACTTCTAATTGAAATAGAATTCCTAGACATAAACTATACAATCATTCCCAGCAAATTACTACCTTTCTATTGATACCAAACATGACATAGTTCCTATGGATTATAGCATTTATGAAATATCCATTGAAAATAATATCTTAAATGCTTCCCTAAATCCAGACAGCGTCACACTGTGCTCACATGCCCTGCCCTTTGGGGGGCATGCCAGGCTCCCCCTGTGCCCCCCCCGGCAGGGAAGGCATTGGTGTAGTCCTGGGGTAGCCTTAAGTTGACTTAGGGCTACCCCAGGGCTAGTAGAAAGGTGGTTTAATAAAGTCGACTTAATTTTCATTAAGTCGACTTTATTTTCCTTAAGTCGACGTAAGCATGCTGCTAAGTCAACTTAAGCAAAGTGTAGTGTAGGTGCAGGGCAAATTAAGTTGACTTAAGACAAAAGCTTAAGTCGACTTAATTTACCAGTGTAGACACAGCCCTTGTGTGCAAAATGTCTGTGCATGCAAAATTAGGAAGCATATTGAAGATTTGCCCATGAAGGCACTGACCCTGCAGACTAATGCCCATGCTTCACTTTACATGATGCGAGTAATCTCCTGAGTCCCAGTCCAGTGCTTTAATCACAAAACCATCCTTCCTTGTAAAGTTTCTTCTTAAAGATTCTTATTGACTCCAGTGGCTTTGGAATCAGACCCTAAATGATGAAAGTTAATTTACCCTTAATTAAACTAGTAAAGAACTTTCTCATGCTATTGGTGTCCAATTTGGAATTGCAACTTTTTAAAAAAAAGTTACAAACTAACTGATGTTTAAGACAAAATCATAAGTGAATCTTTAGATTCTTACATTTTTCAAATGTAGCTTGGTAATATGACATCCAATCCATCACAACAGTGAATTCTGATCTGTTTAAACACATGGAGTGAAAACCTGGCCTCACTGAAGTCAAGGGAAGTTTTGCAACTCATCTCAGAGGAGCCAGGATTTCACCCATAGCTTACAGTGTAAGCTTTGGGCCAACCTTACAAGCCGCAGAGGCTCAGATCCTCAAAGGTTTTAGGTGGGAAATCACAGGGAGTTAGCTACCTAAATACCTTTGGGTGCGTCCACACTGGCAACTTAGGTCGACTTAAGGACGCTTAAGTCGACCTAGACAAAGCCGTGTCCACACTGGGCTTTTATTAAGTGGACTTAAGCACTTCCTTAAGTCGACTTAATAACACCACCTCTGAAGGCTGACTTAAGTCTTAAGTCAACTCCTTAAGTTGACTTAACGCCAGTGTGGATGGGGAATAGCACTAAGTCAACCTTATTAAGTTGACTTAAAGCCAGTATGGACGGTTGTGTCTACTGTGAAGTTGACATAACAAGGTCAACTTAAGTCAACTTAAAGTGTAGCCACTCTGTTAAGTCGACATAACAAGGTCGATGTAAGTCAATTTAAAGTGTAGCCACTCTCTTAAGTGGACTTAACAAGGTCGACTTTAAGTCAACTTAAAGTCGACTTTGTTAAGTCAACTTAACAGAGTCGACTTAACTTTGCAAGTGTAGACATAGCCTTTGAGAATCTAGTTCAGAGTTCTTCTACTCCCACTGCAGTCTGTCAATGTTAAGGGCACCTCCCAAGGTTGGAACCACAGCTGTCACCATAAATGTATCTGATATTTTGTATTTTTCAGGAGATCTTGAAGGTAAAGTAAAATGGCTGGACAATTTTCAGAAATTTAGGCAGCTGCAAGAGGTTATAATTTGGCCTCCACTTTGGAATCGTGACAAAAGGTTCTTTGTCCCAGAGGTAAGCAGCGAATCAGCGCTCTTTAAATGTTATCCTCAGGACATTTTCTTTGAAGAAAATTTTCATTTAGTTCCTACACTTGCCTGACCTTAGTGCTGTGGTTTAATGATAATCATCATCTGTCTTATAACTTATGTAGATGTATATTGTTAGTACTTATATTCTGGTAATAAATAGAGGTCCCCATCAAGAGTAGGCTGCATTGTGCAAGGGTCTGGACAGACACATACACAGACATTCTTAGTCTTGGAAAACTCACAGTCTGTGTGCTTAGCTTTACTCACAGAGTGTGGGAGGACTCAGCAAACCTGTTCCTCACTACTAAATCTCTGGCAGGAACCAGAGCCATCCTTGCCCTTTCTGAAGTTCAGGGTCTGCTTTCTAGGAGGCGGAAAAAGTTTCTACTCCACTTGGCCCTGAGGATGGCATGTCACCTGGTCCAACAATCTATGGGAGCTCCACATTGCTTACTTCAGGGAGCTAAAGAAGTATCCCAACCCAAGAATAACATGGAATAGATACAAATATTACATCTTTATGAGCAAGTTTTGAAGTAGCCATGCAAAAGTGTTCACTCTCCACCCCCACTCCTCAGGATGAACGAAAGAAATTCATATTGGCATTTGAATAATATGATTTTTCTATGAGAATGTGTTCTGCTTTCTGTTGAGGTAACCCCTTGACCTGCCCTTACCCTCAAAGCCTTCCTTTAAGTAACATTAAGGTACAGTCACTTAGGCTATGTCTACACTTGTTAAGTCAACTTAATGGCAGATCTAGACTTAAAGTTGACTTAAGTCGACCTTGTTAAGTCGACTTAACAGAGCCTGTACGACATATCCGTCTACACTGGCTTTAAGTCGATTTAATACGGTTGACTTAAGCCTTAAATTGACCTTCAGAGGTGATGTTATTAAGTCGACTTAAGGAAGCTCTTAAGTCGACTTAACAAGCAAGCGCCCAGTGTGGATGCAGAGTTCTGTAGGTCGACTTAAGTGTCCTTAGGTCAACCTAGGGCGCCAGTATAGATGCACCAAGGGTGGGTTTATCTTAATGTTCAATGCTGTTAAATTCATTAAACTCACTCTACGAAGATCCCAGTTTGACCTTTCAAAAATTTAAACTTATTTAATCCACAATACTGCTGAAAAAAAACATGGCCATTCTCAGTTGGTGGCTGTCGGACATGCTTAGTCTGATATAAAATGAATATCCTACAAATTTGAAGAGCATTTCTCAGACTACTTAACAACTGATCAATTTCCAGTTCTGAGTCAAATTTGTGTGCTTCTCTTTTCTATTTTTTCTTCCAAGTGTCTGAAACATATTTTAAGAGAAAACATGAGTGAAAACATCTTATCTTCTGCAAACAGACAGCTCGTTCATGAAGGGAGGTTAACTCTTGCAGGTAAATGTCACTTTGCTCATGTGCTAGCATTACAGCATCCTTTTTGGTATGGTCAGTACAACATGGATCTATGCCCCTCTTATTAATTAGATATATGGATCAAAATAAAACAAATATACAACATATCATGCGGAGAGGAAGAAATAGCCAAAGTACCAAGACCAGAGTAAGCTGTGTGGTTGTTTATTTTCACATCTGGATAGCCAACCAGCTAAATGCTGAAGAAATCAGATGGCGTGGCCAATGGTAAATGTCAGAGAGGGTTTTTTATTCCAGAATTCAGGGCTGTGGCTCAGGGAACATAGAGTAAATTGAGATTGCTGTGTTAAAAAGGGGCCTCGTTATTGTGTGATTGATCTATGTATTTAAGCACTTCTAAGTCCTCCATAGGTGTACTAGTATCTAAGGGTGTGTCTATACTTACAAATTAAGTCGACTTAAGGAGGCTTAAGTCGACTTAAAATACTCCACGTCTACACTGGGCTTTCCTTAAGTCAACTAAAGCTGCTCCTTAAATCGAAATAAGGAAAAGTTCATTCAAATGAATAACACCTCATTTTAATACAAACTAGCGCTTAAATTGACTTTATTAAGTTGATTTAAGCCAGTGGAGACAGGGATTAGTGCCTTGGTGGATCTTATTAAGTCGACTTAAAATGTTAAGTCGACTTAATAAGGTCGAAAAGGGGCCATGTCTACACTTAAAAAGTTATGTCGACTTTTGTTAAGTTGACTTAATAAAGTCGACCTAATTTTTCAAGTGTAGACATAGCCTAAGTGCCATACATGAGATTAAGGAAAGAATCAAAAAGTCATTTTTTTCACCTCTCCCAAGTTATTACCAAGTTTTCAAAGGGATTAGTCTTGGTGGATGTCTTCAAAAGGAAGAAGGTGTTACCGTACTAGATTGTTTCCATTGTTAGTAAGGGAAAGTTTATGCAAAAGGGATTCTTGCGACTGTCTTATCAGTGACACAATCTTGCATAGCTGAAGTATACTACTGTGTTGGAACGTGTCTTTCATGGCAATCCCAACACCACTGCATTATGCTGCTGTGGTGGCACAATATCACACGTCATAGCTCTGCAACATAAGCCATCATGTTGCAAGGATGTGTAGGTTTGTCTCACTGAATGCATGAGGCCACATCCCTATCTGAGCATGAGGCAACAGAGGTTGAGCACTCTCTTCCCTTCCTGAGAGTGCGGTAGAAGCTGGGAAGCATCCCCATACTTATCCAAATGCAATGAAGGCAGAGCATAGAAGAGACAGTGAGAGAAGCAAAGTGTGGGTGGGTACAGGGTACAGGAGAGATAAAGATCTCAGCAGTGGATTAGACATTAGGGGAAAAAAGCCTTCCGTTTAAAATACCCTGATGAGTGCAGCCAGGCATTAAGGCAAAGAGAATAAGGACAGAATTGTGATTCACCATTCTCCCATCCTCTGAACTATCATTGAATGAGGAGGACCAGATTCAGTTTTGTCCTTTCCACAGATACAGGCCAACCAGGGGGAGATTAAAATGTGAAATGGTAGAACAACAGGAGCAATGATAGGGGCATAAATTAATACAATTCTTTTTTAACTTACAAAAATTCATTGCTATTGTTTGGGGGAAAGGGCCAGAGAACAAATTATTTTAATCTTCTCCTCCCCAAAATTTCAGCCTGCACAACCCTCCATCACCTAAAACATCCACTGTGGGTGATACAAAGAACTGGTACTTATCAAGGATCTTCATTTCTTGCAGGAACAAATTTAATTTGAAGATAGACAAGATGGGTCCGTCACAACTCACAGAAATAAGTTTGCAAGCTCACTTTATTTTAAGCTAACATAAGCAATCTGAGAGAGCTCATGATTTGGCAATATTTATTGATCTTTTCAAGATGAAAATGAAAAATGTAATTTTAACTAGGAGGAGATGCTGCAAATGGGAAAGAAGTATTTCCTAAAGACACCAATTTAAAAACACACACACATGCTGATACTAACTCGTGCTGTACTTCTCCAAGCCCAGTGTCAACAACCTGAAGTGCCCAGCATTTTTTATCAGATAATTCTCTTGAAACTGGATTATTTCTCATTATGCCTTGAAACTGAAAGGAAAATGAATAAAATGTGGATCATAGCTTCCATCCTAAGAAATAGGTTTACTTCACTAGACTTTCCATGACTAAAATCTCTCCCACGTTTACCATTTAAAATAGTTTAATCAAAAACTTATGTTAACTCAGTATTGGGAATTAGAAGCAAACCCAAAAGGGCCCAGAAGTGAATAGATCATCACCTCAGCACAATGCACTACGCATAAATATCAGGAATGGTGTGCGAAAGATGCATTTCTTGGTAGTTGACCCACAGCTCAGCAATTCATGGCTGAAATCCTCAGGCTGGCAACAAACTTCGCCACTTTCAAAATGAAAACATCAGTTCCTCTATGAGTAGTGTCTGTAGCTGTGCTTGCATCCCTGTGCTGCTGATCAGAGAACTTCGGTAGCAGTGTTCATTCACATGAGCTCTCTCTTCTCGTGTTGTGGCACAAGGTTAGTCAAGGTGGGTGAGCTAACTCCCCTCAGTTTCTTCTCAACTATCTGGACTAGAGACAAAGCCATTAGCAGTCCATTAAGACTATTTTGCTTCGCACTTAGATAGTTTCTTCCCAGTTATAGTTCTAGTCATCCTTCTAGTTATAATTCTTCTGTGTCTTTCTACCCTTCAATCAAAACAAATTAAAAAAAAACCTTTCCCCTTTCCAGGCACCCTTTCCTCTAGCTGGGTATGCCTGGCTCCCTGGTCTTCAAGAAGTGTCCCACCTGCAATATGGTGGTCCCACCTGTATCACCAACTATGAGGCCCTTATGGTCAAGTATGACTACATAACCTACTATAAACTCAACACTTTTATTGAAAAGTTGTCAGTGGCAGATCAAGACTCTTTTAAGGCCATTGTCCAGGAGAGTCAATTAGTGGCAAAAACATCACTTCAGCTGGCCCTCAACAACAACAACACAGCAATGATTTCCATCTCTCACTCCATGTAAAGGGCCCCAAATTGTCATTTTGCACCAGCCCCCATAGTCTTTAATCCGGCCCTACTTTTTGCAAGTGGTTAGCCCATGACATAGTTCAATGATTTTCAAACTTTTTTTCCAGGACCCAGTTGAAAAAAGTCATTTATGCCCGTGACCCAACAATTACATCTTTCAGCAATTCATTCCAGTCTTTTGGTGGCAGCAGCAGGAGGTGCTATGACCCAGTCCTGGGCCCTGACCCGGGGTTTGAAAACCACTGACACAGTTGACCTCTAGTAGCTATTGCTGTTGCCTCCTGCAGCTTCAATAAACCAAGTAGTTTTCAACCCAAAATGTTTCAAAACAAGAAATCAGGGAAGTATTTTCCCATCCTCCAGACTACCTGTAAGTGAAAGATATGGTCATTCCATTCTGACCTGCCATGTTGAGAAGAGAAATGAATTTTGAGTCATTGTTCATTTCAAGAAAAACATCATGAGTATGGAATTTCCTAATGGCACCAATCTTTTCAAAGTTAAAGTTTTATTTAATGGTTGCCCTGTCGAGTGCTTCTGTCTAGGACATCATAAGTAATGGGGAGAGGGGCAGAGGTTGAAGACATCAGATATAAAAGGCTGATGAGTGTTCCAGGTGACTAGTGAGAGTATGAAAGGGTGTGGTTGGGAGTGAATACCATATTTCCCCAACGATAAGCCGCCCCACATTATAGGCCGCCCCATTCTATAAGCCGCAGAAAATGCTCATTTAAGTTTTAGAACTCTAAGATAAGCCGCCCCATGTTATTAGCCGCGGCGTTACTGGAATTTACCACTCTCAAGCAGTGCTTTTTTTCTGCCGGAACGCACCGGAACGGCGTTCCGGCACCTTTTTTTCCTTCTCCCACCCACC
>ML685814.1:1990931-2023998 GCA_007922175.1 Pelusios castaneus
GTAACTGCGCATGCTCAGGGCGGGAGATTTAAATCTCCCCAGCCCGGCCCAGCCTGCACAGCTGGGAGGGAGCAGCGGGGACCGAACGCGGCCCCGGCAGGGCAGATAGACCCCGGCAACGGAGCCTGATCCTGGCCCCGTGCCGGGAGGCCGACGCTGTCGGCAGAGCGGGGCGGGGTCGGCTCTGGGCCAGGAAGTCGAGGTGGCCGGTGGGTGGGAGAAGGAAAAAAAGGTGCCGGAACGCCGTTCCGGTGCGTTCCGGCAGAAAAAAAGCACTGGATAGGCCGCCCCATTTAAGGAAGCCGCACCCAATACGCAGTTTGTAAAATCGATGTATAAGCCGCGGCCTATCGTTGGGGAAATATGGTACAAATATGCAGAATACAATAAGAATATTGCTGATAAGAGAGCAGAGGAACAGATCAGGGGGAAGTGCAGGAAAGGAACAGGCCTGCAAAAGAGAAAGGAAGTGATTCTGAAGAGACTACAGCAGGGTGACAGGACCATGCAAGGAATTTTTTTTTTTTTAAAGGAGTTTGGAAACATGTAGAGGGAGCCCTAAATATGGAGTGAGACGCAAGCTGTGAATGCACAGAGTCTGACCCAACAGACTCCCAGAACTCTAAATGGTTTACAACATTCCAGGCTCCTTGGGTTTCTCTAGTCCCTTTTCAAACATCACCTTTGTGTCTGAGGCATTATTGTTCATTAGTTATACTACCAAAACACCTAGAGGCCCCAGTCAGGACCTGACGGCCTTCTCCTTGAAGATTTCAAAAGACACTTATAAAAAATAACTTGCCCTTAAGACTTTGTTTCACTATTTATTCTGTTACCTCCAAGCTCGTGATGGAAGTTGATTCCACTCTATTTTGTGTAATTACTGAAGGACATTTATAATGCCACCACTGTGATAATCTGAGTTGCATCATTTAGTCACAATGGAGTGAGACATTGTACACCTATTTTTAAGGGATCCAGATGAACACTGGAATTTTCCCTTTTCATGTATCTGCAGTTGCCAAAGTGTTAATATTCCCTGGTGCCCCATGAATGAGTTGTTTGGTTGAGAGCATACCATGTTCAAAGATATTCTAAATCCGATCTAAGTTATTTTGGCAACGAGAAACTTCTGGTCTTTTATGATAATGTGGTTGCAACGTGCCAGAATGCAGAAGAGATGATGAGTAGTAGTGAGCCAGAGTTGGAGGCCGGCTTCTTCATGAAAAGAACCTACAAAAACAAACATTTCATCCACTGCATCCTGAAAAATTCACTTGAGGCTTTTTGTTCTTTGTTTTCATTTTTTCATTATTTGCCTTAGGTCATTCAAATGTAAAAGTAAAATGTGCCACATTACACAGAACTGCTTTAGAATAGAAATGGCAGCTCCTCAAAACAATCATGCTACTGATTTATTTTGTTTTTCTCCTCAGAAAGTACAAGGATCCTCGATGTCTACCTCTTCCTATTCAATGATTTCCTCTTAATTACCAAAACTAAACGCAACAAAAAGGTAACAAAGAGCAGATACAGTCACACTTATGTGTTTTTTGCAGCCTGGAAAATATTTATGAAAGTGTATTGAAATAATTATTTTTATGAGAAAAATGCAAGTGGAATAACGTATATGAAAGATGATAGATTTTTATATATAAATAGCAAAGGCTATGTCTACACTTGTGAATTTAAGTCAACTTAGCATGTCCACACTCAAATTTTAAGTCGACTTAGAGGGGACCCTACAAAATCAACCTAGAGCGTCCACACTGGATGCCTAGGTCGACTTTTAGGGTGGCAGGGGGGGCACCCCTTGCCAAGTGCCAGGGGGCTTAGCCTTTGCCCCATTGTACCTTGGTACAATGGGGCAAAGGGGGACAGGGACCCTGGCAGGGCATAGGGGCAGGGTGGCCAGGGCTCTGCCCTGCCCTTTGGGGGGGCACGCCAGGCTGTGGCTGTGCCAGCCACCCTGGCAGGGAGGGTAGTGGGGAAGCCCTGGAGCTTCCTAAGTCGACTTAAAGACGATTTAGGGCTACTCCATGTCTGCACTGGTTAAAGTCGACTTAAGCAGCAAGTGGACTTAAAACTAGGTTTTATAAAGTCAACTTAAGGAAAGTGTAGTGTAGACGCAGAGTAAATTAAGTCTACTTAAGCAAGCTTAAGTCAACTTAATTTACAAGTGTAGATGCACCCAAAGAGTATAACACCCCATAGTAGTTCTTCAGAGCAGTTTAAATTAGAAGAGATGTGTATAAAGGCTGTATGTTATTGGGATGATATGGTGTCCAAAGTTATATTATTGGCCCTTTCTTTAACTCCATTACTGTTCCCCCATTTGCCATACCCCAAATACTGGATGACTAAAGTCAGCAACATTTTCTGAAGTGTACTGGGCATTCTAAGGGGACAGATCAATCCTACAGACTAGCAGTCTTTTATGTAATGGGTGCCAGAAATCAGAACCTTCAGTAGCAAATGGAGAAAAGTCTAGGGAAACGGTGAGAACATTAACCTAGTGGATAGAATAGTAACAAACTCAGAAGCTCTGGATTCTATCCTTGTCTCTGCTCTTGACTGCCCTTGTGTGAGGCCTGGGATTAGTCAAGCCTAATGTCCATGCATAAAATGGCAGTAATGATATCTTCTTGATAAAGCATGTTGAGATCTGCTGATGAAATGCACTGCATAAGAGCTAAGTATTATTATTTACCACCAAATGGGCACCTGGCATTTGAGGCGCCTCAGGCTTCAATTTCTTGGAGTACAGAGTCAGTTAAATTTATGAAGCCTAAGTAATGTCTCAGCAAAGGTGGCAGGCTATAATGCAGGAGACAGTGCTTTTAAACAGACAGCCGTTGTCACATTTTATCAGTTTTGAAAGGGCGCAGTTAGAATTTATGACTGTAATGCTACAGCGCAGACACATTAGCAGTCATCTGGGCCACAACGCCAGGTCCCTTAGGAGGGTCCGTCCCGTACAAGTGGCTCATATTTCAGAGGCACCGCATCACATGTGTGCAAATTACTCTTTGTACATGTAGGTACTGAGATACCCATATGGACTGCAGAGAGTTCTGGTTTGGGCATATTTTCTAGCAACGATAAACCTCCAACTGTGAAGAAAACAGTAACCGGTGTTAAACGAGGCAGTTGAAAAAAAACGAATCTTGGTTGCTATGTGCGCTTGGGCTCTGCTTTGATTTTTAATATGCAGGTTAGCTGCATGTTTGGGGGGTTATTCTCAGACCACAGCAGAAAACCAGTTTTTATTTTAAGGGTTACATGAGGCCTCTGAGCTCATACTGCAGGCAAAACCAGTTGTGAGCAATGTTTAGTAGGTCGAGATTGTAAACATATGTAGTCGGGCGGCCAGCCCTCCCTGCCTGGGGCCCGACCCGTCCCTCTGTCCCTGGAAGGAGAACAAGCTGTCTCTGGCCCCTCGGGCGGGGCAGGCAGGGAAAACAAACTGCCTCTGGCCCCTCAGGCAGGGCAGGCAGGTACGAGAACTGTCTCTGGCCCCTGGGTCAGGGCAGGCAGGAAACCAAACTGTCTCTGGCCCCTCGGGCGGGGCAGGCAGGGAAAACAAACTGCCTCTATAACCAGGCAGTTAAGTCTCTATCTCAGGCTGTAGAGACTCCTTGCTCGGTGAGGCTTCTGGGGCGGTACCAGAAGGGGGGAGGCAGGGGGACGCAGGCCCACCCAACTCCACTGTGTCCCAGCCCAGGGCCCTAACCGTGGCAGAGCATTCTACCACGGGCCCGGCGGAACCCTCATCAGGGTTCACGGGATCAGGATTGGGAATTGCCGAGTCATCATAGGCCCCTCGGCCCCCTGGGCCACTTCCTGCCCCCAACCCTGCGGGTACCTGTTCTGAGCCTCCAGCGTTCTCCTCCTCGGGGTAGTCGCCCAGGGGGAGGTCGCAGAATCCGTCCAGGTCTTCCGCGAGGGGTAACTCCTCTAGGTCGCAGCCCGCCTCCGGGGGTGGGGCGTCGTCACTGGCCAGGGGGAGCTCCTTCAGGTCGTGGCCCGGTGCCGGGAGGGGGTCGTCCAACACGGTCGCAAGCGATGGGGGGAGCGGCAGGTCCAGGTACTCCTCAGGTTTTAGGTTCCTGGGTGGCTGGTCTCCACAGGCGGTTCCACCGGGGTCCAGTTGCCCGTCAGGGCCCCAGGCCGCAGGCAGGTCCTCGGCCGGGTAGTAGTCAGGCGGGTGCTGGGGAAGGAGCAGAGAAACACCCTTCCCCTTCAGCTGCCTCCCCCCTCTGAGCTTCCAGGCGTGGCCCTTATATTTCCTGTCCCGCCCACCTGCTTCTGGCCTGATGGACAGGGTGCCTCCAGCTCCGCCCACTTAGGTGTAACAGGGCCCAGGCTGTCCATCTCCGAGGGGGCCCATACTCCCTCACTACAACATACATATCGGGTTGTGAATCTATAATCAAGTGCTTTCCTTTTTCTTTTTCAGAAATACGGGGGTTCAGACATAGGTTTGATACCTGTATGCCCTTCCTTTACTCCTGAGCTGCAGTCTTTGGTAAAAGACGGTGGTTCTTTTACCGTCCTGGACCAGCCCATTCCACTAGACAGACTGACACTAAAAAACATTGATGCATTCCATGTCACAGGTATGTTTGATGTGTGTTTTGTATGTTTCATAAGGCAGCTTTCTATGTACTGTGTATGCACAGAGGTATAAGGCCAATGTGTGTGTAGCTTGACTTGATTGCTCTATACTGCCTGCATGATTTTGTACTTGGAGGAGATGGGGCCCTTCCTTAGTATGTTTTCACTTGCTCTGTATTCCTGCAATGTTGTCCCAAGTGCCTTGCTCTCTGACAACTCTTCTGTGCAGACCTATGTACTATTCACTTTAGGTTATTAAAGTTTGCATAGCTGCTGTGTGGCTATCCTGTAGGAGGCTCCTGACTTCTGCATTACATGAACACGCCCACTCACCTTCCTCTGCACAAAGTGGCTCCTAAGGGAGCTCTACTACCAGAAAGCTCCCATGAGAGTCACTTCTTCCTTGTTCATGGGAGTCGAGCACGGGGAGGGGAGTTCAAAGGATGACAATGGAAGCCATGCAAGTCACTGAAGCCTATCTATTGTGTCTTGGGCTCCTTTCCCCTTTAGATTTGGAGAGGACGAGAATCCAGCTTTGTGCCATAGCTATGGATCCTTATAAAGTCACCCTATAGTTTTGGGAGAGGAATTTGCCACCTTTAACACTATCTTAAGTTTTGCACCTCCTGGAGCCCAATGATGAGTTATACTGAGTAGAAATAACACAGGGCCATCTGTTCAAAATGTGTAGGCCCCATGAACAGATACAGTTAACGGTCAAAATCCTATGCTCATCCACTGAGCAATCTAGCTCCCCAAATCCACCTGGATTAAAAATAAACTGGAAAGACCACAGAATTTTTGATATCCCTGAAGTTCATTCATCCTGATTCATGAGCATTCAGTACCACTGCCACAACAGGAAGGAAAGAGAAACACAACTAAAGAGGAGATAAAAGCACTGTCACAATTTAAAAAACTGGCTTCTTAAATGGACTGTAGACATTGTCTCTCTTTCTGTGTGACTCTAAATGTACATCCCTACTAACACAGCCTGAGTCTTGCAAACAAATGGTATATGACTTGCACTGCGGCCAGCAGGTGAAAGTAAGAGCAACATCTGCCTCTCTGATTTTGTGCGCGCTAGTCTGGGCATACGGCAGATTTTTGTTGCTCAAGGAACCTCTTGAACATATAATATGTGAAATCCAAGGAGCTGGACTATTGCAATGAAATGAAGTTTTTTGCCAATGTACATTACTTTAGCTCCCTCCCAGATCACATGTAAAAGCTGCAGCAGATCTGGAACCAGGTCACCCAAGTGTTGCATCTTAAGTCTTTCTCCACCCTGCCTGTATCCCTCTTCAATCCATTAATAAAGATAACCTTAATGCCCTATTGTTTAGTTCTCCCATTCCTGTTTCTGTGCAGTCTTCCATGCTGTCCCCTGTGCATGGAACACCTGTTTCCAAGGACACCAAGTCCCCCCTTCCTTCACATTCAGATCATCCCTAAATATTCACTTCTTCCACAATGGCCACAAAACCTAATGATCCCAGAACACTGCTCCATCACCATGTCACACTGCAGAAAGGAGTAATTCAGACCAACTCATTAAAAAAATAACTTAATTCCCTCTTTGCTCTCTTAATGTGTCCTGTCTCCTCTGAGTCTGTGTTTTAGAGTGAAAACTTCCCAGGGAAGGGAATGACTTCATTCTTATGTCTAGTACAAGTGCTGGATACATCACTGGTACTTAGCAATAATAAATAATAATAATGGGGATAATGATATCACATGACAGATGTGGTGGCTTCTGATCTGAGCAGGAGACCTTAAGCATAAAGATTCCTTTACATGCAAAATACATTATGAGTTCTGATTAGTGCTAACTAATAACATCCAACAAGAGGTGGGGCACAGGCTGTAAATAGCACTTCCCCATGAACATAGGTAGTTCAGTCTAATTTCTTTTAAAGGGCACCAAGGGATTGACTCACTCAGTTTCTAGTGTTGGTATTACAGAATAATTTCATCATTGGGGCTCAGTTTAAATGAAGGATTTCACTCTGAAAGAGACAAAGTGGATGAGTTACTTTTTTGACCAGCTTCTGTTGGTGAGATAAGGTACTCTAAGCATCACAGCTAAATGCAAGGGGGAACTGATTTCCCAGTCCAAAAAAGAGCTGTGTGAATTTGAAAGTGTCTCTCTCTCACCAACAGAAGTTAGTCTGATAAAAGATAGTAACTAATCCACCTTGTCTTGCTAATATCCTGGGATCAATATGATTACCACTACATTGGATTTCATTCTTGTGATTTACTGGCAGGGCTTTGTAGTAAACACTCTGACTTTGATTCAAAATTGAGTTACTAATCTGAGTATCATGAAGTTTCTTGCCTGCTGGTCAAGGGTTGAACCTGGCCTGGGAAGGTCCTGAGTTGGGAGAAAAAAGCAAATCTTTAGGGGTCAGGAGGACTTGCACTCCTGTACTCCTTGACTATCCAGGATACCCATTGGGCCTTCATATTCATCACCTCCAACTAATTAAATACATAAAAACCCTTACACCCTTTCCTAGCGTTCTGCAAAACATCTGCCTTTTTTACCATCTTGTACTTCAGTCTTGTCAATCTGGCCACATTAAGAGTCAACTGCAATTCCCATGGCAGGATTACCAAAAGTGACTTTAAAGTCCTTATTCAGACTTGTCCTGGTAGTTGATAGGATTTTCAAGCGATTTTTTCATGGGCTTTTCCCAGAACTAGCCCTATGTGCTGGGATTACCGCAAAAACAGCAGACAAAACTCTGGGACTAATGCAAAGACAACTGGAGAGCAGAAGATACGACATATTCCTTCTAATGTTTTCAGGAGGTTAATTTTAGGGACTGAAGCCTGGGAGGATCCATTTGGGAACGGGATGATTACACTGCGGGTGCTCTGGGATATGATGTTATAGATATGTTATATGGATATAGATGTTATATGATGGACCCCTAACAGTCTGGCAGTGGGATTTTTAGAGTTAAGTGACTGGATAGTACTGGTATTAAAGTGCAAAATATTGATCATTTCAGCTGATTCCTTTTGGATTTAAGCAATGGCCTGAGCAAAACATTAGCACAGGCCTTTTAAAATTTAATTCCCTAATTCTTTTAAGAAAATATTTTCTATGCTTAATAAGATTATTAACCCTACTTAGATTTTGAAGTAGGTACTCCCTACTGAGGTGGATGATAGGTGAGAGGGGAGCTCCTACCTGCTTGAGAGAATTTTCTGCAAGGCGGACTTAACAGAAGCCGCTGGGAGGATTACATAGTGATAGTTTTACCTCTGCAACAGAAAAAGGAAACACGAGTTTTTGGGAGGGGGGTATTCTTTTAAATGAAATCTTAGAATACACAGAATACTGCAGGCATACCCCAAAGCAGCAGGAGCCAAAATTTCCGCTGAGCTTACTCTTGTCTCCAATATTAAGGGAGCTTGCGGGGACAACTTGGCTGTGTATTTTAATTAGATATTTACAATCACTCCCATTAAAGCTGTCTCCACAGTGATCTGAGCGGAGCAGATGCTTTGCCTGTCATGCTGTGAGGAAGAATATTAAATGGGGATTTGATGAATTCTGTTAAAACCCTGAGAAGTGCTTTTTAACTCAGTGCTGCTTTATTTTCACATTTTCTCCCCCCTCAAACCTAGCAGTGCACATATGGCTTATTACAGATTGTGTCCACGGAAGCTTTTGTTATTTATTAGTTATTCGTTTGAATCACAATAATGCCAAGGATCACAGGCCTAGCCCCGGAATCCACTGTGTTAGCTACCGTACAAACACAGGAAAAGATGCTCACAGTCACATTGCAGCCATCTTTGATCTGACCCTGATTTTCAAAAAGTCATTAGAAGGTTTTCTTCCTTTAAATAATGAAAATAGATTTGAAATTCTCAGCCCAAACAGTAAATTCCCTAGAAAGCTGTGAGCTTGTGAAAACAGGGAAGCGTAGGTTCTCTGACATCAATATTACTGACAGACTCTTACAGTAGTTCAAAAAATTTCATCTTTCAAACAGAATAGCTGCATACCCTGTAGATCACAGAAGTAAGGGTCAAGAGTTCTGTGTTATATCCCCAGGACGGCTATGGATTTACTGTACTTACCAATTCAGGCCAGTAATTTAACCACTCTGTCGCTCACTTTCCCTAGCTGTAGATTGAGGATTATATAACGTTTACCGAGTGGTATCTCCCAGGAGTGTCTTCAAGTCTGATTGGCACTTGGGGATGTTTTGATGAGTGGCATTTTATAACAGCAAATACTACATTAAAGTATTAAAGCTTCAGAGCAAATTGTGTGAACGAAATAAATGGTTATCAAGAAGGTACCTCAAATACAGCCAATTTAGAGTCAATTGGCATCTCTTGGCAGTCTGAACTCTGCAGTGCACTCTGGGATGCATGGTTTTAAAAGCTAACCTCAAACCAGGAGCTTGACTTGCATGGACGTGATTCCAACCTGCACTCTCCAAACTGAGTTTTCTTTGTCCTCTGAACACTACTAAACATAATATAAATGCACTAGATTCTGATCTCACATTAAGGGAAGCTTGGAATGAAAAAGAATAGTGAAATCAGAGTCTGACCTACTCTGTGTGCTGTAATGCAGCCCCAGTTCAAATGCAGAAGGAAGAGAGTATGTAATAGGAACAGGGGAACCTAGAGTGCAGGGAACAAGGAAAAATCCCCATAACAACTTCTCATACTGAGTACTTGGGATGAAATCCTAGCTCCATAGAAGTCAGGGGGAATTTTGCCACTGACCTGAATGGAGTCAGGGTTTCACCTTTAAAACTTAAATACATACTTGTGTGCCTTTTGGAAAACACTCTATCTAAGGCAGTGTGGGTTTTACACCACTGAAAACAGGATTAAAATAAACACAGGATGATTCAGCGGCACATATTTTGCTGAAGAGGAATGAGATACACATGCTTAAAGACAAACCTGTGCTTGAGACTTTTGTTAAATCAGAGTCTCTTAAAACCCAACCTTGGAATTGAAATCAACATTCAGCATTGAGGCAGGGCTGCTGCTGTGTGAAGTAATGTCTGTGGGAAATTTACTACAACACCAGTAAATTTATAAGCAAAACCAACAGGCACCATTTTAAGGAGCGGCTAAGAAAAGTAATACATGCTTTCTCTTTCTCAAAAACATTCTTGCCCTGTGTTTTCCCCTCCGAAGGTCTTGTTTCTAAAAATAAATTGACTTTACAAAGGATGGACATGCTACAGCAACAGTATTTCATAGCAATAATTTAACAAGTAAACTTTCCAACAGAGTTCCAAAGGGAACTTTCCAACAGAGTAGTTTCAATGCTTCATAGTCAAGCTGGAAGGGCATTTTGAGTCAGGATCTGTCCTGGGCCCAGTTCTATTCAGTAGCTGCAATAATAATTTGGATAATGGAACAGAGAATACAGTTAAGAAGTTTGCAGATGATACTAAATTGGGAGGGGTTGCAAGCACTTTGGAGGACAGGATTAGAATTCAAAACAATCTTGATAAACTAGAGAAATGGTCTGAAAGAAATAGGATGAAATTCAATAAGGACAACTGCCAAGTACTACACTTAGGAAGGAACAATTAATGTAGAGATAAACCTGTAGGTAATGAAGATTGGCGCTGCCTGGAACACCCTCACCTGTTTACTCTCACATCAACCTTTAAACCCGTTCCATTTTGATTTTCCTTTTCAAAAGGTCTTGTTATTTTCTTATTTCAATTATAATTGATTCCATTCTGTTCTGATGGAAAAATCTCAAGGAAACATGTGAGAGTGTGCTGTTAAGACTATGGGTGAGATCTTCACCTTCTCTTCAGTCCCTTTATGCCAAGTCAAAAGACCAGGACCCCATAAAGGGTCTCTAAAAGCCCCATTTACTGGCTAGGGGAGGATTTGCCCAGAGCAGGCACTTCAGAAGACAACCACAAGACTACCTTTCAGAGGACGGTATCATAGGCCTTGATGTCAGGTGCCCTGTCACAACATGCAGGGATGTGTAGATTCCAGGCATTGATACAGCCTCCGATTGCAGAAGAAGAGTTATCTGCAAGATCCCTAAAGAAAAGGACCAGATCAATGTTGTTGCCAAAGTACTTAGGAATGCACATGGTGGATTTCAACCATGCAGGTGGTCTTCAGACCAGATTTCATTTTGCAAAAACTGATTGAGAAAAGCTTAGAATACCAGCAGAAGACGGTTTTCAGCGTAATTGGTTTTATAGACGTACTCAATAGAGACGCGCTCTGGAAGGGCCTGAGACTCTGTGGAATTCCAGCAAACACTGTTAACTGGATAAAAGTTTTGTACGATGAGCCTGTATGCTGCATCAGGGCAGAGAACAGAGATACAGATTGTTACTAGTGGTAGGCAAGGTTGTGTACTCTCCCCACTTCTCTTCTGCATTGTCACTGACTTTATGATAAGAGCAATGGCTGCCAGGATCACTGGTTTGGCCATGAGATAACCTGCAAGTCAGATTGTGCAGATGACATACTAGTCATATTGGATACCAGTGTGGATGGAATGCAAAGACGCTTTATCACAAAAAAAACCCAGAAGCTAGGCCAAAATGGGACTTCTTATCTGTACGCAGAAGATCAAGGTCAGGGAAATAGAAGAGAATGCTGTCAACCCTGGTAGATGTGTGATTGATGGAAAAGAGTAAGAATGAATTACGGTTATGGTGGTTCAATCATGTCATGGGCCAAAAGAAATCTCATGAGGTTCAAGAAGGACAAGTGCAAAGTCCTGCACTTAAGACGGAAAAATCCGATGCACTGCTACAGGCTGGGGACCGATTGGCTAAGTGGCAGCACTGTAGAAAAGGACCTGGGGGTTATCGTGGATGGAAGATGGATATGAGTCAACAGTGTGCTCTTGTTGCCAAAAAGGCCAAAGGTATATTGGGCTGCATCAGTAGGAGCGTTGCCAGCAGATTGAGGGATGTGATTATTCCCCTCTATTTGGCACTGGTGAGGCCACATCTGGAATACTGTGTCCAGTTTTGGACTCCCCACTACAGAAAGGATGTGGACAAATTAGAAAGAATCCAGCAGAGGACAACAAAAATGATTAGGGGGCTGGGAAACATGGCATATGAGCAGAGACTGAAGGAACTAAGCTTATTTAGTCTGCAGAAGAGAAGACTGAGGGGGAATTTGATAGCAACCTTCAGCTACTTGAAGGGGTGCTCCAAAGAGGAGGGAGCTAGGCTGTTCTCAGTAGTAACAGAGGACAAAACAAGGAGCAATGGTTTCAAATTGCAGTTGGGGAGGTCGAGGTTGGATATTAGGGAAAACTTTCTCACTAGGAGGGTGGTGAAGCATTGGAATGGGTTACCTAGGGAGGTGGTGGAATCTCCGTCTTTGGAGATATTTAAGGTCCGATTAGACAAAACCCTGGCTGGGGTGATTTAGTGGTAGTGGTCCTGCTTTTAGCAGGGGGTTGGACTAGATGACCTCATGAGGTCCCTTCCATCCCTATGATTCTGTGATTAGCCTACCCTATGGCAGAAGGGAAAGATGTATCTTAGATTGGATTCCACCTGAAGGGAAGAGAAGCCATGGAAGACAAAGAACGACCTGTTGCAACATGATCAAAAAGAAAGTTGTCTCCATGATGACAACATCAGAGCAACTTCCTGCTCTGGACAGACAATCATGGGAAAAATAGGGTGCCTCATCAGCCAGTAAACACGGGAGATGCTAAGCCTAAGTAAGGAACCTATAGGGCAGCCATAATTCACACAGGCTGTCTAAGTTACACCTGGGGCCTCCCCAGTCACACACGCATCCAGTATCAGGATGGTGCAAAGGTAGTTAAAAACCACCATAGACCCATCCTTTCCTCCCATGGGCTGCAAGTTCCATGCTTTTTCTCTTGGGGCACAGCACAGAATCTCCTCCAATATTTTCAATACAATACATAGCATTCCTCTTTAGATTGTTTTCACTCTTAATGAAACTCAAAAGCAGTTAACTGCTTAACCAGCGTTTGGAAATAATGAGGGTAATTTTTCATATATTTCATTTTTTTTTTCAAAATTCAAATTTAAACTACCGGTGTGTAAGCCTCAATCAGAAAAGCTGATCTTCCAAGGTGAAATAAAGACATGATTTATATATAGTGAATCAATCTGATGAGCTTTTGAGAGGATGACTTACCTTGTGTGTATTCTTTCATTTGTTGTTTTATAGTCCTTGGGCTGCGAAATGCTTTTCTAATACAATATGAAAATAGGTATCAACAGTGCATAGGAGTCTTCTTACTACAAGCACAAACAGAGACTGTCAAGGTAAGTCCTGTATTTTACAAGACCTTTTTAAAATTACATGTATAGAAAGAAAGAGCTCTCCTAAAATCTGTTTTAATTAAGCACGTATATCTGACAGAAACATGACCTGATTTACTTTTATCTAAAACAAGTCATTCCCCATGTTACAGAATTTGTAATTCCAGTAGCCATGTACATATTTCTAGTGGGTCACATGCTAGTTTGATAGATTTCAATTTCTGGCTTTTTAAAGGTTCAATTCCTACATAACAGAAATCAAGAAAGTGAGGCTTTCCCAAAACCCAAAACACTTTTGTGCAATGTTAAGACCATAAAACTTTGACATTGTCAATCTAATTAGCCTACACCTGACTTTGTAAGTGTGTATTATCACTTTTGCATATATATTATGTACATTTATAAAAATATTGTAATTTTATATCACTGGATCTGATGTGAAAACTTAGCTGTCTCCAAGAAAGTCAATTTGATTCCAACAGTATGTGAATTTCCCTTCAGCTGCATGCTACAATGCTTAGCTTTTCAAAATTGGAAGTGTCCCAGTTTACTTCCCTCTCTTCTGAGTCCTGCACAATATGGTTAAGCAATAAAATCCTGATATTAAACAGCATCTGCATTATAGGTTAATAATAAAGCAACAACATATTGTCTTTCAGTGCCACATTATTTTAAAAAAGATAGCTCACCTTGGACAGACTTTCTGATATGACTTTCTGATATGTTGTGTTTGAATCTATACAAGTTGTTTGATTTGCTGAAGCAATCTGACCCGATGCAGTGAAATGTAATCACAGGATTTATCTTTCACTCCCATACAGTAAAGTTTTTTTCAATGTAAGTTTTCTCCACTCTGGCATCTGACAAAGTGGAACTTTACCCACAAAAAACTCATGCGAAAAATAAATTTGTTAGGCTTTAAAATGCCACAAGTCTCCTGTTTTGTTTTGCTGAAGTAGATTTACATGGCTAACCCTTTGGAACTTATCTTTATAGAGTGAAGACTCTAAAAGTTCATGTATTTTAGCTCTTAAAACTCTTTTAAGTCCTCAAGATTTATCATGCATTATTTTTATTACAGAAAACATGGATGTCACAGATAGAAACTGCGGTCTCCAATTATGCCAACGGACATGAAACTCAGAAAAGTTCCTTTTTCTGTTTGCCAGCCGAATCCTCTGAAATTTAATCATGTAAATGTGAAATTGAGAGATCCAGTGTGAAGCCAGTCTACGTGGTGGTAACAAAATGATTTCTTTTAACAATCCTTATTAGTTTTTGGTAACATTGACCCTCTAACTTGACTGATTAGCGGCTAGGCATGGTACATCTTGGAATGAATAGAGCTAGACATGAAAGAGAGACAAGGAAGAGAAAGAGAGGGCGAGCTCAGTGGGACAACTGAATCACTCCTGGGTGCACTCTGCTTCTCTCAGAGGAAGTCTGTGACCACAGGGTTGTGCTGGTGTTATACCACTGAGCACGGGACAGGGAAAATTATCTTAGAAATTGTGTGTCCGAGGCGGGAAGCAAGGACTATTTTTTCTGTCTCACTTTGGCTAAATAGACCTCCCAGGGGTGACTATCCCAAAGGTAATATATTATTCTATAGTTGCAAGAGATCTCATTCTACAATACTGGACTCAATCACTGACCAAGCTTTGGGTTTGAATGGCTACTTCTGACCTTTCTTGGACAGCTCCATTTCACTTCAGAAACAAAGTATTTACTTTGGATTGAGACAGTTCAGTGTGACTTTAATACTTCAGTGGTCATATCAAGCGCTAAGGATATAACCAACATATGTACGTTACACAGGATCAGTTTCTTAAGATAAACGATAACGAGGCAAAGTACATTTAGGGCCGTGCGTATATTCTGCAGCTGTTTGAAAGAGCATATTTTAGTTTTACTCAGCACCAGATTACGAGAGTCAGTGTGATCTTGAGGAATGATTACAGCGTGGATCGTACGAAAATTACAGCCCTGTGTTATTTTGTTTCACAAACGCGAATAACACAAAATAAAAGGAAAAACAAGAAAATAAAATGTCACTCACTCGCATGTGGCCTCATGGCCCCTTTGGCATCATGACGGACGGGCAGCCAGGGCAAATATGTGTACCACTACAAGTGCCAGGCTGCAAAACCCAGTGCAGGGACAGGAGCCACTCACTTGGGGTGAGTGCAGGGTAGGTTCACTCTGCAAACCCTGCCCAGGGAGTATGGGAGGAGAATGGATAAAATAAAACAGCACAACATTCTTAAAAAATAAAATAAAATGAAAAATTATACCACATAAATAGAAATTGACAGAGCTCTACTGATGACTCAGCATACAATGATGATCGTGAATGTGTCGAAGAATTTGAATACTCAACAACAGGATATACATTTTTCAGTAGAAACCATCATAGTGTTCTGCTTGTCTTCATTGCAGAGTTAACTCAGATGTTGCCGCTAAGCTAGCTCTTGCCCACACACAAAACCCTCTCATCCAGAGTGGTGCTGGGTCTGTACCTAGGTGAGCTGGCCTGTCTTGGGTTACACGCTGAAGTACGACTGCTGCTTACATCTGGACTGGCAATCCACTGAGGACTCAGGCTAGATCACTTGAGTGCTAATAGTCCTGCAGTGAATTCCCACATTTTCCCCCCCATGTGCCCCAAAAGACAGATAAGTTTTCCCACAATTCACTGGGAAAGAATCAGAGTGGGTCAGCTCAGTGTAGCACTAAGAATCATGGGACGTGATCCCAGAGGTCCTCACACTTGACACGGGTTTGTGCAGCACCAGTGAGGACACAGTAACGCGTATGGCTTTGCAAGGTGGTAGAATAACCTGGAGACTCAGACCCGAGTGCCAATCACTCAGGTTATCACTGCATTGAAGACAGATCTACAGGAGGATGTTCAGGTGCTAAGTAAAGGACCATTGTTAGACCAGGAAGCAGTCTTCGAGAGCAACACAAACTATACTGGACATAATATAAAGGTAACACTGTCGGTGACAGAACGGACTGACTGGTATAGATCACTCTGCCAATGTCCAATATGCACAGCAGACTTGTGTAGTAACAGTGTGGAGACAGACAGTAAAAGAAATCACTCTGAATGAAATTGGTGAGGCGGACATTGATTAAATAATGGCCCCCAACACTTCCTTGTGATAGTGAAAATGTTCTTGGCAAAATCCTCCAGGAAGAAGAAGATGTAAAGACAAGCCTGCACTCTAGCTTCTGCTTTCCTGACAATCAGTTTCTAAACTAATGTAACCCACAGTTCAAAATAAAGTTTAAGATGGAACAAGAAAATTTGAAACTCACAAAACTGATCTATTAGAAAGACCCAATTTTATTATCATTCCTTTAACAGATTAGAATACAAAAGTAACATTTCAACAAGCATCTGTCCATCATACTTTATACAGAATTAAGTGATGCATGGTATCATTTTCTTGTCCACAACTATAGTCACCATCCAATCGCAGAGTTTAGGACCTGCAGTGCATCCTGGACTAAACCCTTTCACAATGTAAGGCACAACTACATGATCACAATTAGTAAACACAACACTGAAAGTAAGACTTGAAAATGAAACTGATGAAAAAACGTTCATGCAAAGTCTATCTACACGTACATAATCTTCATATTATGCCCATTCTGAGTGTATGATCCAGGTTCCATAGGTAAAACTGCATCATAAGGCAAATGTCATACCTTATCTCTAAATAGTGAGTTAGCAACATAAAAATTTTTAATTCTATTTTGTACAATAACACAGAAAATTAGTAAATTTTATGCCCAATATTCACATCTGTAACGATAATAAACTGATCATTGAAATTGAGAAAAGAGGCAAACAAGGCAATATAATTTGTCGCACACATCCATTACACAAACCCATTCATCAGCTATGTCTAGAGTACTGGAAAAAAAGGCTAAATTAACAGTGGATTAATTAGTGGATGATGCTATGACAAAGCTCCCTGTACAACCATTGTAGCCCAACAGACCATAACTATGAAAGCTTGTGGTAGTGATTTATTTCCTGTCCAACAGCTAGAGTTTGTAGGAGTAAAACTATAGAGACAAAAAAGAACAACTGAGTCTACAATAATTAGAATCTACTGAATAGCATTTAAACACATACTAAAAGACTAACTCTTTTTTGGTGATAGACACTTGCAAATTTGGCAGTCAGTATAACTCTTATGTAACACTAAAGTGAGGAAACCCTATTAAATTGGACTACTTGCTTGAATTACACACTGAGAGGTAGTTTAAATAAAATCTTATATATGGCATCGAGTGGTGGGCTGGTTTTTTTTTAATTTTCTTTTCTTTTTTTTTTTTTTTTTACAAAAGTGACAAATCTATACAAGCAGCATTTTTGACACACGTCTATAAAAAGTTCCAGTATTTGCTAACCCAATGAGACAGTCTTTTAATATCCCTTTGGTGCCAGGCTTTGGGATTTAACAAGGTAATACGACAAAGTACTTTGCAATAGAGGCAACAGCAGGAGCTGTGGACTGGCCAGCAGTGGCCTGTTAATGTATATAAACAATGAACATACTCTCCACAAGCCACTCTCTTCACCCCTCTATCTCCCACAAAAAGACAGGCAAAAACCCCTCGGTTTTTATTTTTGTTTTTTGGGGGGGAGGGGGGAGGAAAGGGACCTTCACTACATTTTTTGCTTCTGAAACAATACTGTTCTGACAGGGTTAGTGTCAGAGAGTTTTCCCATTCAATATCCTCAAACATACTCTATGTAATTAAGTGAAAAGATACTCATGAACCAGCTATATGATAAGTGCATAGTATAATATAGTGTATTATTGACAAAGGCGGAAATGGGTAACGTTAACTACTAGCAATGTCTTGGTTTTCTTAAAACTGCTTTATTCAGAGTCCCCAGGGGGAAAAATTGACAGAGGAGCATGTTTCTATAGAAGAATTTTATTTCTCTGTTATTACTATTTCTGAAGAACAGACCATTTAGTGACTGCTGGTAAATGTGTAAATGTGGTGTTTCAAATTTACCCTATCAACTAAGGTGAGTACAAGAGTTGCTACATGGAGAATGAAAACTGATTGATTGGCATGGTATTTTTAAAATATGTAAAATTCTTATATCATTTTAAATCTTAACTTACAGCTTTATAAACACAGCAGTGTTTTTTAAAGACTGTGAATTCCTTTGTTATGTGTCTCCTTGGGTTATGCTCCCCTAGCGTGCAGAGGAATTATGAGTGCAACAAAGGAGATTTACTTATATAATTCAGTGAGCAATCCAGCTAGGAATACCTCCCACTGTGGACTGGTTACTCCATCTGTGCATTCGAAACTGCCATTCCATTTATTGTATATTATATTCCGTTATTCTAGAAAGAAAAAAGTGCATAGTGCAAGTGACAATGCTATTTCCTACTCCTCCAGTGGTTTTTGGAGGTTCCAATGAAGTAAATTATTCCCAATCTCTTCAAATCCTAGTATCACTATAGAGCTTTTACTCATCACTAGACAGTGTTTATTTTTCTTCTGGTCTTAAACTCCAGCATTTTCCTTTCTAACTCCAAGTATTTGTTTTAAATTTCAAATGCTGTCAGAAGCATTTATTCCCATTTTGCATTTAAGTTGCCTTAAAACACTAGAAGGTACTCGAGTTTCCTGGGCCCCCTACTGCTCTCTGGAGAATATTCTGTTTTATGGGTCATTTCCTCTACATCAAGTAACAGTTGGGCCAATGGCAATCAATTGTTTTTGGCAAGGATCTACAAACATAACAAGACTACTTCACATTTTTGTTCCCAAAAATCATTTTCTGCTTCACTAAGAAAATATTTTCCAATGAGATGATCTCCATTGTCTAAATCATCCAAAGAAAGAAAAAATTACTCCCCCAATGAACACCTGGTACTCCATGATCCAATACAACTGGATTAGTCCTCTATTTCCAGGAACAGAGGGGCCTCTTTAAAAAACAAAAAACTCCACCTGGCTTTAGCTTCACACACCAGTAGCAGCAGGAGGAGTTATTCAGAAAAGTGACTGCTGCTCTTACTCCTCAGTGTCTTGTATCGACTCACAGAAACAAATGCTCCCTCCAAGGCTTTCTGATTCCAGGTTGGAGCTTTTACTAGTATATTTTTTTTATTTTTATCTTTCTTCTTGCTGCCCCGTGATAGACAAGAAGATTTTTGGATGACAGGAGTCTGCAGGAAACCAGCACTGGAGAAGATAATATGGTGGTATAGCAGCTAAGATCAAAGGCACTCCTCCTCATGACCCAGCTACACAATACTGTATTGACTTCTACCCTGTACAGCAATGTGGCACGCAGCTGTTAGCAGTTGGCTCTGTAGGATGTCCAAAGCCAGTGGTCCTGGGCTACTCCAGACTACTCTTAACTACCAGCAAGGGCTGATTCCAGCAGGAGAAATGTGGCAGACAAGTCTTAAGCTATGTGGGGCAGAAATTCACCAGAAGGACCTGGCATTTGAAAGCAATAAGTCAGAACTCCCTGGCCATTCTTCTGCTCTGACTGGGGTAAAATATGGTATTAAGGATCCTCTCTAGCCAGGAAGTCAGAAGGTTAGGAAAATCCTATGAGGTGGGACCTCCCACTGCTTTCAGACAGTATTGTCCACTTGTTCCAGAAAAGACCTTAGCTAGTTCTTGTTGTGTTACTAAACCCCTTCCCCCTTCACAGTTCTGTCAGCCTCCTCTCTCAGAGGGCAGTTCTGATTCCTATTAACTCTGAAACCCATAGCACAGTTAAAAAACATCCCCACCCCAATGGCTCAGATTCACTACACTTATTACCAGGGCTGCCTCAGGGTTCTGAGCTCTGACTGTAGCCCCTCTTTCAGCTCCTTCCCATATGGTTTGTGTAACATGGCCTCGTTGGCCATTTTCCCACTCTAGCCTATTCTGCTAACCTACCAGTGCCATTAGACCGTCTCCTTCCTGTCTGGCCTCCGTTTCCATCTTGCCTGCCTTTTCACTGCACCAGCCAATTGCTTTTCTTACCAAATGACAGCTGGAATCTACAAGCAGAGGTGTGATTAAAACTTTCCTCCTTCCACTTCCCTTCATGTGTGCTAGCAGCTTTCACCCAAGCGACACTGTTGCGAGTGTCGAGTTGGTCATACCATCAGCCGGCCAGCTCAACTAACCACTGAAAATGGCTGTGCTCTTGCACTAAAATATCAGCATTAGGGGAGCAGAGTACACCATTTTGTTGTAAAACCACTTTAGAAAAGCTTTAAAGCTCACAGAGTATTATTGCACAAGCAAGGGGCTTCACGCATGAGTGCTCATGCTCTATTTTTTCCCCTCTTAATACTTGCTTCTATAAATATGCAGGTAGAGGGCTGGTTTGTTTTCAAATCAGTCCCATCTTCAAGGGCCAGGTCATATAGACTGGGGTAGCAGCAGCTACAACCATGAGTCTGGATAGTTCAAACTGACCGTTAACTCTATTGCTGAGATTGTTAATTCATGCCTTTGAGAAAATGTCTTTAGGTAATGGGATCAAATTTCAAAAAGCACCCCAAAAAGGTTAATTGGGGGGGGGGGGGGGGAATAAAGGGAAAAGAATAAAGAGAAACCAAAAATACCCATCACCTTGGGCCTCCACCATTTTTCCTTTAGCACAGAGCTTTATTCCGAAGTTTTCCACTATTCCAAATCCAATTTAAAAATTCATGTCAAACAGATATCTATTCTGAGGAATTGACAACATAAAACATCCAGTGATAAAAACCACCTATATTTGAGTAAGAGACCAGCCCACAGGTCAATTTGATTTATGACAATGAGAGCTAAAGTGAGTACTGAACCCACATTGCCAACTGTGCCCACATATCTGCACAAAAGACACCATCACAGGGCCTAATCAAGGCAGCTACTCCATCAAAGGCTCATTCACCAGCTCATCCATCAATGTGATTTATGCAATCATGTAAGAGAAATGACACCCCCCCTCCTCGCCTTATACATTGGACAAACAGGACAGTCTCTGTGCAAAAGAATAAATGGACACAAGTCTGACATCAGAAATAACAACATTCAAAAACCAATAGGGGAACACTTCAACCTCCCTGCTCACTACAATGATGATTTGTTAATAGCGGTGCTCAAACAAATGGATAACAAATTGAAGCTTCAAAGAGAAACTGCAGAATTGGAATTCATACGCAAATTTGACTCTGTGAAGTCAGGGCTGAATAGGGACCATAGGTACTTTTCCCATTACAAGTAATTTTGCTTCCCTTGTCCCCCACCCACCTCGCTGCTAACTGCTGTACTCCACTGTTTGAATCCTAACAACTGCTTTAAATTGCTGTTTACAGTCTGACCAGATCCTATGACTTACACTTCCCTGCATTTATTTTGCTCACATTCTGTAAGTTCCCCATCTTCAAGCATCTGACGAAGTAGGATTTTCTCCCACCAAAGCTCATGCAATAAATAAATCTGTTAGTCTTTACAAGTGCCACCAGATTCCTTGTTTGTTTTGCAGTACTAGACTAACACCGCTATCCCTTTGGAACTCATAATCCATCAGATTCCTCCATTTGCCAGTTCAGTGTCCTTGAACCTGCAAGGCTAGGGGAAACGTCTATTGTGGGAGCCTCTCCAATTTCCTGGCCTATAGCAGCTGAGGTTTTCCATTGTAGAAGCAGCTTCCTACTCAAATCTAGAAACTCAAAAATCTTGAGCATTTCATGAAGTTAAGAGTCCAGGCTGTTTCACAACCACAGATATATTGAAATTTGTTCTAGATGAGATGGGCTCTTGATTGGGCTGGAATCCTGGCTTTCTGAAGGCCCAAGTCTCAGTGTTAAGGAACACTGGCACATATTCCTTCCACTTCTAGTTCTTGTCTTGCACCCTCTCCTTTACCGATTCATTAAAGCGATGTTTCTGTAGGGATACCAACAGAGACTAGATCAATGATTTGATACTTCAAGTAACCTCTTAACCTTCTTCTTTCAATGCTGCTTGAGGAATCCCTGTACTTTCTAGGAGAATGCTTTTCCTACTAGCATTTTCATTAATTAGGAGAATCTTCTTCATACTCTCTAGGAGAATGCTTTTCCTGTTAGCAGGTCCACTGGCTAGGGAAATTTGATGGCCTTATCTGGAATCCTTATGTGCAATTTTTACCTAGAAGAGATAATTTTCAAGCCTGCACCAGAACTTTTATCCACCAAAATTATGGTTTTTTCTTGAATCAATCTATTTATTGGCTTTTGTATTCTAAACCATTCCACAACAAGGAAGAATCAATGCACACTTCAGATGGGGGTGATACATTTAAATTTTGTTTAGCCAAAGGGTGCAGACCATCCATATCACTATTGCTAGAAAATGAAATTCTGGGGTTTGTCAGGTTTACAAACTGTTGATAAAAGATTCTCCCTGTTTCTGTGAGGACTCATTCCATCAGGCATATACCATTGCCTGTGCAGGTCAGCAGAGTACATCATTTAAGTAATACTGCTGTATGGCTCTCTAGTCTTCAGTGCATTTCTTTATCTATCACTTTAACATAGATGTGTGGTCTTCATCTTACAAGACTTCCACACAAAAGTTTTTTGTCTTGGTTTTCTGCCTTTAAAACTCTTCAGATGTTGGGGGAAAGAAGAAAAACAAGTGAGCAAACAAAAAAAAGTCCATGTTCACATAAGACCTGGTTTTCATTTTGATGTAAATTTTTTTTTGTTGTTGTTAAGTTTCCCCTTTGGAGAGATTGAGTTTACTGCTGTCTGCTTCCCAGGAGTAACAGATCACGGAGCACTAGATGCTCATGTGGTAGAAAGGAAAAATTCCCTTAGTTACACACATCTTTTGCTCCTCTGAACTGAGCACATCATGCTCCATGAGACCCCACTCAGAGTATCACTTAATTCCCCTTAAATTCCAGATGGAGGTTAAATCTTCCTTTTTCCCTAATACAGCATTCCTACAGAGGGAAGAAGGAATTTTGGACTTCCCTCATTTTGGGATCTTGTTGTGCTGTAAGTCTTCATTTCCATTTCTTGTACCACAAATGAACGAGTAGTTAAAAGTAAACTACACTGTTTGGAGATAGCTAATCTGCCGTAATGTTTATAAATTAGAATGTACAGTTAGTCTTTTTATCTTGGGTCGTTAATGGGCAGTTAAAGAGGCAATGAGTTACCTGAACAGCTTCACCTTCTGGCATTATGTTATGAAGCTGGAGGTGGGGGGAGTTTTTTAAAAAAGTCTCTGCCTGGAAGATGAGGAAGAATAACCCAGTTGTCATGGATCATTGAGCAACAGAAGCCCACTTCAGAGAAGAAAAAATTACAGGGAAGTACATTTTACTTTTTCTGCCAACACAAGGAAGAGAGGTATATATATGCATCACTTATAAAAATTTCTCTAGAAAGTAAAGAGAAAAAAAATGACAGTAATAGAGCCTAAAACTGTATATGCCATTCTCAATAAAGCCTGACTGTTTTGTATATAAATAAAACAGCAGGAGTCTCAATTACCATTTTGAGCAGGCCAAATCATGAGACTACTATTTCAAAAAAGACCCATGATTAAGAAAAACGTAAACATCACAGGTTCAGGAGAAGCTGTGGAAAGACCAAGTCTGTTAGGGATAGACTGATCTCAACCTCTTCCAGTTAATGTCGGGAACAAGAAGAGGAGATCATATAAAATGCTGGAGTCTCAGAAGATAGGTCATCAGGAGAGGACAGTTGTGGTTGCTCTTAAGAGACCAACCAATGACCTTTAAGGGCTTCCATTGTTTCTGGGAAAAGAAAAAGAATAGAACTGAAGATAATTTTTTTGTATGTGCACAGATTGGAAAATCGATAAATCAATATGGGAGAGTTTTATGCAACATTCCTAAAACCGAAGCCAAACTTGCAGTCTGATTCTGACTTGTCTGTACAAATGCTAGCACCTTAAAGTACATGTAAAGATACTCCAATATCTCAATGCTGTAGTTGGGCAACGATTTATGTGCTGATAAGAACAGCCATACTGGGTCAGACCAATGGTCCATCTAACTCAATATCCTGTCTCCCAACAGTGTCAAGTGCTAGGTGCTTCAGAGGGAATGAACTGAACAAGTAATCTAGGGATCCATCCCGTCACCCATTCCCAGTTTGTGGCAAACAGACACTTCAAAGCATGGTTTTGCATTGCAGTAAGGACACACCACTATGCCCACACAGAGCCCCATACAGGTCAACAAGGTTCCATGTGGATACAGGTGTTTGTCCCCATTGCTGGACTGGAGCTTTACAGAGAAATATTCAAGAGCAACAGAGAAGAAAAAACAACTCAAAGAAAACACTAGGAGATTATAAAGAATGTTAGTTATGCAGTCAGATGCAACCACAAAAATGTGATTTTGCCATTGAAGCAGCAATATTTGATGCATAAAATCCTTGCAAATTTTTCCAACTTACTGTTTTGAAAGAAACAAAATAAACTGCAATATCCCATAAATGTTTCTTTTAAACACAAAAATTAAAGATTAAAAAAATACATTGTTACTTCTCTGTTTAAACTTTATTTACAAATTACTGGGTATTTCTAACCTAGACATAAAAGCTCTTTCTTGAGTAAATGGCAATAAGCTGAGGATGATCTGAGCCCATGTCTCACAAAAAATACAATAGTATTACTTGGCATCAATAAAACATTTTAAAATATACTAAATTTTGCAAGTGTTACAATCATTGTCCAAACTGAATAGTAGTCTGAGTGCTGTACGAAGTGCATCAACAGAAATTCTAATTCTAGTGTAATGTTTAGGTGTCATTTGATATAACCATTATCCTTGTAAGTCGTTAAAACATGTATCACAGACACGGACAGGCTTCTTAGAAGAAGGCGTTAAGGCATTCTTTGCTGAGCATTCAGCGCAAAAGATATTTCCACACTGTCTACAGTGATGCTGTGAAAGATGAAAACAACAAATAATGAATGTCAAATACAGTATTTGGGCACAGTACATTGAAAGAAAAGAATACAGAAAGTATCAAACCAATTACATTTTTCATTTCAGATGTGCGTCTGAATTTTTAACATTGGGTCTAAGCGGCTCTTTGGGCTGAAACACAACTCTATTTCTAAAGGGCATAAGGGTAAAATTTTCAAAAATGTTTACGTGCCTTAGGAGCATAAAGAGTCACTTGAAAGTCTTATCCTTAGTCTCGTTTAAGTCCATGACATACATATCTCATGGATTTAACCAAATCCCTTCAAATGACTGAAACCACCCTACAGTTCAATATAATTGATAATTATGACAGATGGACAACAGCCTGTGATATACTGAACACATTTTTGAGAATTAAGATAAACTTTACTGTGTTCAGTTAAACCTTACTGAATTAGGGTTAACCCCTGTGCAAGTGTCTGCGTGTTGTTGTGGTATGGTATGCACCTTCTCTAGGAGGGAGGGGGATGCTTATGAGCTTTCTTCATTATCAGTTTTTGAAGCTACTCTCTGGGAAAAATGCATATACTAGTTCAAACTGGATTCTCCAAGGATCACAGAAAAGACTTTTGGACAAAACCCTGGATTTTAAACTGGTTTAGGGCCTTCTTCCTGATTTAGTAAAAAGACAGGACCCCTGGTCCACTGAGGGCCCCAATCCTTGGAAGGACTTTGCCTGCTGAGACCTCAAGACAGGGTGCTTGTTCTGTGCTGAAGCTGTGATGAACTTGCATCCACAAGGATGCCCGTAAAATGGGGTATTATCTGCACTTGCCAGAACCCATGTGAGAACCGGGATGAATTCTGTCATGCTTATTTAGCATGCATGTAGGTTCTTTTATTGTTTTTAGCACCTTTTCTCTGTAATGTTTTTTTACCGTAAAAATAAAATGGACTTGCTTAGAAAGAACTATGGGGTAACTTACATCTCTAGCAATTACACTGTTATCTGTCTCTGAAAAGAAAGCAAGCAGGCATCCCTGTTTCTGGGAATGACACAGTGAAAGCAAGGAACTGGACAGCCTGGGAATGTACCAGTCAGAAGAGAGATGAGTATCTTCACCGAAGAAAGGCTGAGAGCTGGAAACCAAGAGTGGGTGCCCTTGCTGAATCACTAAGCAGAAAAGCAGCTGAAGTTTCCCTCAACTATGACTTAGGAAACATCAAAGTGTGCAAATGTTTGGGGGTGGAGGGGTGGGGGTGGCAGGATGTAAGACAGGAATACATTGATGGAGCTGTGTGTGTCTGCATCTTCTATTTCTAGATCTAGTCAATGCTTAAAAAGTAATTCAGAACTAATATATCAGACCAAATTCATGCCATTTGTAAGCAAGTATTACTACTGATTTCAACAGAATTACATCACTTACATCAGACCTGAATTTACATTTACAGAAATAAGCCACACTGATGTAAGTAACTTTATATTGGTAACGTGTCCACATTAGGAGGCTGTACTACTTCAACTATACCTAGTTCTACACAGATATGGTTAAAGCAGCAACTACATCTAGTTCCACTGCTTCTACACAGATATAGTTTAACCTGTGTGTAGACAAAGCCTTAAGTAGTTTATTTATAACATTTGAAACAATACAAACCTATGTTTCTGAGATGTACTGAGGTTTAGGAGAACATTTTAAATATACTCTTTAGCTTTTCTTTAAGTACAAAACAGTTCAGAAAGAAAACAAGTTCTTAAGAAACCGCACAAAGGCACACATACCTTTCTGACTGTCACCGAGAAACCTTTCCCACAGGCCATACAGTTCTGCACGTCATTGTCTTCTGCCCACTTTCTGTTTAGGGCTTGTGTGTGTTTGATCTAGATGGATAAAACAAATGCAGACTTTTTAAAATGCAAGTCCATTTCTTATTAATGTCCTGTTCTACATTGCATCTGCTGTATGCATCAGGATAAAGCAGTGAAGATTATTCATGGCAACTCAGTAGTCACAGTGCCAACTCAGTTTTTTTTTTTTTTTTTTTTTAAAAAGAACTGTTTGAAGTCGAAACTATGGCCTGAATGCTGAACTTACCTGACGCTCTCACTGAGATCAACTGCATCCTGAGGTGCCCTGGGCATCATTTTGATCACTCTGGAGTGACAACGCACTATTCAAGTCAAAATCTCTACATACTACACCACTACATCCTGGTACTGGAATGCTTAGTCACCGCAACATGATTTATACCTGTAGCGACTGGTTTTCTCGGCCCAGTTCCTGCATTGCGGCAGTTGTATTGTCCAGCTTTTTTTTGAGTTCCAGGAGTTTGGCTTGAAGCTTTTCAATTTCTCCCTCACTTTTAATACACCTGAAGATGGATAGTAAATAGTCAATTAAATGTATACAACGCAATTCCTATGCTATTTGGCAAAACACCACCACTAAGGGGTTTGGTCATGCATCCGTAACAAATAAACGTATTACTGTAACTGACCATTGTATTTCTTTGCTGGGAAATTGGCATATTATTTTAACAGTTCATCAGAGCCAGTACTAAACGGGGGACAGTGGGGCCCAGGTTTCAGAGGGGGCTCAGGACGGAATCCACTCCCAGCAGCTGTTCTGCAAAAGTGCAGAACAGAACAGTCTCACTAAGCAGTAGCAGCAGTTCTAGATGGCCATTTTGTAGTAAATCAAACAGAAAGGAGATGAGAGGGAAAAAATGAAGATTACTTGTCTGTAACCGAGATTGTTCGAGATGTATTCTACATATTCACACCCTGGGGATGTGCACTGAGCTGTGCCATTGAATGGTGCAGTGCCTATCTGAATGATCCACACCTCCTTCATAACTTATGCTCAATATCTGAATGTGTTCTGGGGACAGGGTTATAAAAGACAACATGGCAGAGGTTAATATCTCTGTTCTTTCCACTGCTAATGCAAAGCCTGAATAGTTAGGACTTTGCAGAAGAAGGAAAGGAGGGCAGGGAGTGTGAATACATATAGCCCATCTTGAAGAATCTCGCTTATAGGTCACTAACCTTCATTTCTTCTTTGAATGTCCTCCGAACACGTCCACTCTTGGGACAATTTAGCCAGCAGTACTAAAGGAACTGGGGTGTTGGGGTAAGAAAAGAGTTCTAGCTAAACAAGGACTGCAGAACCAATCTACGAAACAAGCACCTGACTTACTTATAATATCTAATGTATAATGTTTAGTAAAAGTATGCACTGAACTTCATGCAGTGTCTCTTCAAATTTCAATTACTGGGACTTATCTTAGACATGGCATAGACACCACCATATATCTAGCGGCGTGTGCTCTCAACCTCTTTCAAGGCACTCTTATAAGTTTCTGTTATACATATTTTGACCCATCTAGACAAAAATTGTGCTGAAACAGGATTTCCTTTACCTGTATATGAAAAAAAAACACAACCAGGGTGACAATCTGAAATTCTTGGTTCTTTCTAAACAGAACAACAGTCTTTGCAGTCATACAATGTAACTTCTTTTCCCCTTCATTTGAATGTGGTTTCGGGAAAAAAAACTGATAGAGTAACACTGAAATCAGAAATTACTTTTGATATAAGCTTTGGGTGAAGACAAAGAACTACTTCGTCTTTATGAAAAGCTAAATGAAGGGCCAGCTATCAAGCCATGATGTTCACTAATCTGTCTAACTGATGTTATTGTTATAATAAAAGCCACCTTCATCTAACGAAGAAATAGAAAACAAGCAGATAATGGTTTGAAAGCAGGTGACATGAATTATGAAAGCATTACGTTTAAATCCCAAGCAGGAACACTCTTACTTGTAGGGGGAGAAAAAGTTAGTAAACTCTTTAGAAACCCGTTAATGATATCATGAGCAAATACTGATTTACTATCTATTGGTATATGAAACATTGCAATTGCAGCTAAATGTATCCTAAGTTAGTAGTTTTCAAATTCACGGGTTGGGACCCAGGACCTATCCATGGCGTGCCTGGTGACTCCTGTCCCAGCTAAAAGAAGCCGCCGGGGTCAGCTCATTTTGGCAGGGGCGGGAACAGGGATACCAAGGAAAGAAGCCACTCTGGTTTCTTTTGGTGGTGTGCCTGGGGATCACACACTTCCTCCCACAGCCATGGCTGCCACCAAATTTTCAGGCAGCAGCTGCTTTATTCCAGCAGAGGGGGCCACTGCATGGCTGAGGGGTCGGGGAGTAGGGGTCAGCACGGGGGTCAGCAAAGGTTGCAGACCCCTGGCCAAGGGCCGATCGTGGGCATAAATGATTTATTTTCAGCTGGGTCCTAAGAAAAGAAGTTTGAAAACCACTGGTCTAAGTGATATAACACATAAACCTTTGTTTTGTAAAAACAACACTATTCTAAGATGGATTGTACAGAAGCAGTACCCTTATTAGCAACCCATAATAAAAATCTTTTCCATTGCAACACACAAAATTTTCCAGTTGAACATTTTCTCACATTTAGTAACACAGGCAGTACACCTACAGAGAAAGATTTCTCTATTGCTGACAAATGCCTAATGCCCATGCTGTTAGATTTAATAGGAGTGGATCTGGATGGTACACATTCCCTTGCTAGTGTGACTGACGGTCCAATGACGGTCCAATGACAGTTATAGTTCTTTGAGGATTCCTTTTGAAAGGAGGAGTATGTTCATTTACCACTGCTGTCTCCACTACACTGGCTATATTTATCCTCTCTGAGTCTGGTTTGATCTTCTTCACAAGCTTCAACATTAAAAGAAATGCTGGGAAAGGGTACATCCAATCTGTACTCCAAATGAGGAGGAAAGCATCAGTTAGAGAGTGTGGGTCTGCTTCTACCTTTGAACAAAACAAACAGCATTTGGTGTTGAAATTATGGCAAACAGCTCTACCCTTGGAGTAACCCACAGAGCAAAACTATCTCTAATTACAGTACCTATAAGGCCCATTTGTTCCTGTGGAAGGATTCTCTCCTCCAGTGGAACTCAGATGAAACTCTGAAAATGGTCAATTTGGCCAATGTATCCAGGAAGATATGTGCTCCTAATGCCAATCTGTCCAGTTCTGTACCATCTCGCTGTCATGAGGAATGTCACTATGCAATAATCTTTGTCACAAAAGCAGCCTTGAGGTCGAAGCTTCAGGTAGACTGATGTATCCATCTCTTCTGAAAGAGGATCAAAACCCAGATCTGACAAGGAACCAAGACAACAGAGGAACGGATCCATAATAGTGACAAGGGCAAGATATTCTTCTAGATGAACCTGTATGTGTTCAGGAAGGAGGTGGTAACATTGCAGAAGAGCCATGTATTGAGGAATCCACCTGGTGTTTTTTTGTGAGGAGAGCATTTTGTTGGATCCTTATCCAAATTTCTCCCTTCTGGAGAAGCATGAAATGGATCTGATAAATGCAGTTCCACACGTACCTCAATGGATACCACTACTGAGAGTACCAGTGCTGATACAACAGAGGGATCTATACATTTCTTAGATCCTGACTGAATAGAGCCATCTTGGTCTCTGGTCTGTCTTACATCTGCATATTTGCAATCAGAAGGAGCCGATGAGTTCCCTGAATAGAAGACAATGGAAGACCCAGAAAGGTATTTGGTCTTAAGCTTTCTTCTTCTTCAGAATCAAAGGGCCTCAGGTGTGGAATGCTTCTTGTCTTTCTATTAGCATGTTTCTCTTTTGTAAGCAGATTTGAGGGTTTTGTTGCTGACTGGTCAGTCTTCTTCAATTTTGTATGCTGAAGAGGCTTCCATCTGTCTGTGATAGCAGCTGAAAGGAATTGAGGCAGGAACTGCTTCTGTGCCCCCTTATATAGCTCCACCCTCAGAATATGCTCAAACACTGATGGATGAAAGATGCATAGAGGGTGAACGTGAATGTTCAGAATAGGCACTGCTAGTAGAATTCTCTACCATTCAACAGCATCAGTTGGCAGATATTTCAAAACAGCAATATGCAGAGGACGTTAAAAAAAGAACTTGGTTTACTGGGTACCTTCCCTAGCTACAACTATTGCCCAGGTGCAACATTTATTTGGTTAAAGATTAAGTTCAAAACATTTTCCTTTTTGGGTCTATAACACTGCTGGAGAAATCTGGCTCTGCTGAGTTTAGCACAGCACAATAAGGGACAGCTGGAGATTTGAGCAGCTATTAAAAAGAGTCGCTAGCCCTTTTCCTTGCAGAGCTAGAGTTCAAAACATAACTTGTTTGTTAAGGCAGCTGCTGAGGTTTGCATGAGGTGGGAGCCCCATCAAAAAGCTCACATAGTATGGGACTCTTAGTTGGTTGACTGGTTGAACAGCCTACTAAGACTTGCTGGGGGCAAGGAGGAGAGCCTTCACTCTCCTAGAAAGCCCTACTTGGAGCATCAGGCGAAGTACAATGCATACAAAACGTATGTAGAATACTAGGAAAATTGAAACACTATTTTTCAAATTTTAATTTACTCCTTTCCGAATAAGGCAACCAAAATGATACTTCTACAGCACACTCACTCACTTACCTCTCCAGCAATGCTCTCCTCTCATCCTGATTATTTTGCACTGTTGCTTCTAATACTGCAATCTCCCCACGCAAATCATCCGTCTGTTTCTCTAGCTCACTGACCCTCCTTTGACTGCTCTGCCATTCTTTCTTCATTGTAGCCAGGTTTTCATTCAGAGCTGTGATCTGCATGGTGAGCTTGGCCTCCTTCTCCTCATGTTTTCTGTTCTCTTCTTCTTTCTCTTTTATCTCTGTGCGCTAAAAAAAAAAAGGAAACATTGAACAATGAGCTACCAAATAACTCTGAGAAAGGCTGTGCTGAACAGGTTTTGAGCCCAGGTTAGTGTGCTATCCATTGTAACATCAGAATTAAAATGATGGTAACACTTACCTCTGGTAGATCTGTAGGACCATTTTTGGTATTTTACAGTTATCAAGCCATATTTAGGCATGTGCCTCCAAAGAGTCATTTTTTCTAATGGAACAATGTTCATTATAAGTGAAAGAAAACTAAATTCTGCTGTTCTGGTATTGTTCAACTGAGGTAAGGAAATGAAAAACTGTAGTCACAATTTCAAAACTAAAGTTATTTTTAATCTATAAATGACTATCATACCAAACAAATGCCTGCTTATGATCCCACTATGGTTTATATCTAGTTGTCAAAACAGTTCTTAGCCTACTATACCTGAATTTTCCTACAATATAATCTGCCTTACTTTGAAGGTTTATGGAAATATTTAAAAATCATTGATTAAAAATGTAAATGCTATAAAATTAAAATTAACTCTGCCTCCCATCATCTTTGAAAGAATCCAAAAACATGTGCTAAAGATACATAGGTACTATACGTTGTGCATACATGCTCACCAGTTTAGCTTCAATCTCAACACACTGCTTCTTCAGTTCTTCCTCTTTCTTTTTCAACTGATCTTTGATATCTTGCTGATTCTTCTTCTCCTGTTCAATAGCTAAATTCATTTTATCCACTTTGCCCTGCAGCTCTAATTTCTGCTGAATCAATAGCTGTTTGGCATCCTTTAGATTAGTCACCTCCTATTAAAATACAAGTTTAAACTATCACACAGGGTCTAAAAATAAAGCTGTAAAACTTGTCTGTGAACCAACTTTAGCCCCACTAGAACAATTTCCAGGGATAGGACAGCCATACCTTTACCTCACAAAACATCAACTGATTTAATTTTCCATTAAAATATAAAAATTATGAGTGCTTACTTTGTGCATTTTTGTCAAGTAATACATTTATCAATTTCACTTTTCTTGAAATCAGATTCTAATCATTTCACTGTCAGGTTTTCTGCACTAGGGAAGTATAAAAAGTGTGAGTTGCAAACCCTGTGGTGGCAAGAAGAGAAGGTTTATATAAAAAAAAAATCAACGGAAACAAGTATTGCATGAGAGTATTTCTACAGGTCTTCAGCTTGTAAATATTTACCAGCATATGGTACTGGAAATAGCTTCAAAAATAGAGGGAATAACTTAACTTGACAAGAATCATTCTTCTTTAAATCCACAGCCCGGGACTCAGCTGCGGCCGGGGTTTAAAGCCCCGCCCGGACAGGTGCTGGGTGACCGGCTCGGATTCGAGCCGGTTACCCTGCACCGCTCCGGGACTCTGGTGCGGCCGGGGTTTAAAGCCCCGCCCGGAGCGGTGCTGGGTGACCGGCTCGGATTCGAGCCGGT
>ML685814.1:2038828-2074374 GCA_007922175.1 Pelusios castaneus
AAAGCTCATGCGATTAATAAATCTGTTAGTCTTTAAAAGTGCCACAAGACTCTGTTGTCTTTCTACAATAGACTAACACGGCTACCCCTTTGGAATTATATAATAAATGAGACTTGGTGCAGACATCATATAATTGTACACTACCTTGCACCAACATTCCTAAATCTATATGGAGCTTGAACTTTTTCATCGTAGTTTACAAGTTTCCTAACATCAAGACTTCTATTCTCTTCCTACAATAAAAAATGAGTTTGTTTAAAGCCACCACTGATGCTCTAAAATGCTGAGGACTCTTATCTAAATAATTCTCATGAAACTGCATACTGCTATGCGACAAGATGGCAGTGCTTGCCATATTGCATACAGATGCAGTAGAATGGACACAGCAGGTCTAGCTATTTTTATCAATTGGATGACAGGTGTACTACTTGCATAATCCATAATTCACTATTTCGGCCTTACATTCAACATTTTTATAGTTTCGGCCTTGAACAATATCTGATGGGCTCATTTCTGCATCCTGACCTTTCCATTCCCAGCAATGCACTTCAGCTACAGTAAACAGCTATTTTATCACCCACATAATGACATAAAACAGGAGCATGCATCAGAGGAGTTAATACTAATTTCCTTTATAGGTAAGAGGAATGAAGAGAAGCCAGTTCTACCTTTTCTAAAAGGGCACCTTTTAATTCAGCTTGCTGTGTTTCAGTTTGCCTTTTCTTCTGATCAAAAGATTCTTTCAGTTCTTTCAGCTTTCCCTGGAGTTGTTGCTCATTCTTTTCCTTATCTTTTAGGACACCCTGAATCTCCAGTATTTGTCCTCGTGCTGAATCAAGCTCTAATGTCAGCTGCTTAGAAATCTATATTGAACAATAAAAAAAACTGCATATGATCTTTACCTTAATCATCAGTTTGTGTTGCTGTGCATCAAATACATGATTTACAGTTAACATCTAACTATATAGCACTATTTTCACGCAGGGGCTAAACTGCACCAATCTGTAATTGCTTGCCAGCAGGTCTTTTATCATTGACGTGGCTATCCTATGCGCTAGAATGTAAGGTTTCATTTTTTAAAGACTTGTCCTGGTAGTCACAAAGACCTTCCCTATGGAGAGATTTTCAAAACACCTCACTATCTCAAGGGTTCCTGAAAACTTTCTCCCAAACTGCAAACAGAGCACTAGTAAAATGATATGTAGAATGATATAGAACTATGCCTGAAACAACAGATCTGCAAAATGTGAACTGCCACAATTCATTTCAAATAGATGTTAAATCTGAACACTGAAGACAAGTAACATGGTAAGAGAGTTAACTATTTCATGGATGATCAAAATACATAAAAAAGCAGAAGGATAATGGTCATTACTCTCACTGTATGTATTGTAACAAGAGCATACCATAAATAGGGATGATTGTATGAGAATATCCACAATCTTCTGTAACTGTCATCTTGTTTGGGCTTGGGAGAATACCACTACTTTCTTTTTTCTTCCAATCTAATCCTTGTATGTGTGATTGAAAAAACTGTCATTCATATATTTGTATTTTTGTAATTAGGAATTAGTAATCTTACCCCTTCCTGTTTTTCCAGAGAGTTTTTCAACTCATTCCGTTCCTTAGCTACAGACTCTGTCTGTACTTGAAGCTGATGTTTAGTTTCTTGGCAAGATTTTTCCTAAAAACAGATTACCTAGTGAGCATTTTTTGTGAACTTTACAGAATGCATATCAGCTATTATTACAAAAACTACAAAGTAATAAGAAATAACACTTCCATTCTCTGAAATCGGAATCTGTTTCCGGCACAGAAATATTCTCACAATGGGCTATAAAGAATAACTGTTGAAAATCAAGTCTTAGTCATTCTTCCCAGGTCACCAAGGCCCAGAATCAGCAAAGCACTTCAACACAATCTCAAGACCCATGGACTTAAATGCTATTTAATCACATGATTAACATTTACCATGTTTTGAAGTGCTTTCCTGACCAGGATTCTTTTCTGAACTGAGGCCTAGGTTGGGAGCTCAGAAATGGAGACACATGGGTGGTAGTTTTAAGGCAGGGAGAGGTGACTCTCCTTAGGGTACCATTAGTTACTGGGGCTCTTCCCCTTGTCAGGAAACAGTATTGGCTCAAAACACCAAATTTATTAATTGTGGAGAAGCTATTACTCAGAGTAAGAAAGAATGGCAGAATCGGAACCTTTGCTAGTAATGTGATCTAAAATCTGTAACTTAGAAACACTCTTTCTCTCTCGCTTGCACATACCCCCCACCCCCACACAAATCCTACTCACTGAAATCAAATGACAAAACTCCCACTGACTTCACTGTAAGTAGGATATGGACCCATATTTTTATTAGTCTAAATTGAAGGGTAAATCCTTCCAGTTATTAGAATAAATGTATACAGTTAAGCAGAAGTATCTAAGGCCTGGTCTACACTATAAACTTATATCAGTTGTGAAAGATCCACAGCAGTGATATCAGTCTAACGTCCAGTATAAACAGTGCTATGTTGACGGGGGGCTTCACCCCTGAAACCTAGCTGCTGCCTCTCACAGAGGTAGATCAGCTACATGGCCTGGAGAAGGTCTCCTCACAGCATAGTAACAACTTCAGTGAAGCACTAGAAAGGCACTGTTGCAGTGTTTTAAGTGTAAACCTGCCCTAAGTATAACATTGCAATCACAGATTTTTGTTAAAGAAACAAAGGGGCTTTTTATAAAAGGGATAGAAGGGGAGGGAGAAATTTTTTTAACTGTAAATATAGATTATTTTGAGTGATAATACAAATAACAATCACTCCTGGGGGCTAAGAGATGGTCAGATGAAAATAGGAAATGAAATGGAAAAAAATATCTCTATAATAAATTTTAAACACAGAAACATCACGAAGTATGTATTATTACTGTAGTAGGTGATGTTGCTACAGGCAGCCAAAGTTTTAAAACAATGAAAAACAGTAATTATCATTTTAAACACAGTAACAGTAAGGGTCACTTTTATTACAAGAACAGACTCCTGGCCAAGCATTTTCCTGCCATACTGACTCTTCTTAGGTCACCGGAATCACGTGGCTTTCAGACAGGTCTTGCAACACGTTCTGTTGTGATTAATTCCCAAAATGACAGACATTATTGCAGGCGGTGTTATTGTAGCCATGTTGGTCCCAGGATATTAAAAGACACAAGATGGGTGAGGTCATATCTTTTGTTGGACCAACTTTTGTTGATGAGACACTCAAGTTTTCGAGTTTACCAAACTCTTCTTCAGGTCTGCAGACCTGTGTAAGCTCAAGAGCTTGTCTAGCTCACCCACAGAAGTTGGTCCAAAAAAAGCTATTACCTCACACTCCTTGTCTCTCCAGATACCATTATGCTTATTAAAGCCAGCAACCTTCCATCACACACAAGTTCACCAACATGTTCTGCCTAAAACTGATTAAAAAACCAAAACTGTAATAGGTTAAGAAAAACTGTGACTTTGTTCTTCTCAAATGTGAGTTGTTTTTTGGTGAAGTTTCACAACCTTGTGTTTTTATAGGGCTATCCATGTTCTTTCTGCATTTCACACATAATTTTGCAGTGCTCATCCCTGTGCATGGTTTTCCTTGCCTTATTAAAAAGTAAATATAGGGTCAGGTTTCTGGTATGAACCAATGTTTATTAATACAAACATCCAGCCACAACTTAGTCCTGGACTTACAATTTATTTTTCTTAAGGCAATCATAATTTCCACAGTTGGTGCCATCATCTGTGCAATAATATGAGTAGTTTTCATACTAATGCACAGCAAAGTTGACAATCAGGAATGAGCAAACTGAAAAATACCCACTACTGGATGCCCAATTAAATCCACAACTAACCATTTCTGCCACAGCTGCTTTTCCTTTCTGTTTCTCCTTTTCCAATTCATCCTTTGTATCCTTCAAGGAGTCAGTGGTTTTTGACAGTTTGTCTTTGATAACTGCAAGGTCCTTCAATAAAGTATCCTTCTCTAACTTCACTTTTTGAAGCTCTGATGTTGCTGCTTGAATCTTGCCATCTAGCTCCTTATGTTGCTTATTTGCCTCTTGATTTAATTTCTCAAGGTCCTGTTTAAGGCTTGATTTTTCTTCCCCTTGCTTTGATATTTGCTGTTTTGCTTGTTCAAGGGCATCGGCTTTCTTTTGCAAATTCAGTTTAATACTAGACACACTGTACAAACACAAAGGAAAACAGTGAAATACAAAACTTTAAGAAATTGTTTTTATGTTGTTTTGTTAAATGAAATCTACTCTCTACAATTAACTACATAAATTGTTCTATTAATTTGAAACATGTTTTTTTCAGATGATGTGCGGATGTTTCATTTCTACACTTAAATGAATAACACACTCTGAAGTTCTATTTTCAGGCTGGTTCTTACTCCTTGAAAATTACACCCCTGGAGACTAACAGGCAAATTGTAAATCAAGAAGTATAAACACCCAGAATTCAGGTTTTTCACTCAGCGGATTTCTGAAAAGTTTGATATATTCAGATCCATCAACTGCCAACATACCCTCTGGTTCTATGAAAGGCAGTCTCACATACACTATTCACAGACGGGGTTAAAAGTCTGACCTACAACATTACCAGATATGTTCTTTGGTACTTTTTGGTAATGCTGATTGCTGGAGAAGTTGCATTTGCAGTTAAGATTCCCACACCAGCTCTAATAATATCTTGTAACCCCACCAATTTCCCACCTATTGGTTGAAACCCTCTTGCCCATTTATCAGACAAAATTTACGTCTATTTAGGCAAGTGAATGAATTCCAATATGCTCATTAGTTCGATGATACTATAACCTGCTCTTACCCAATTGATATTAGATATAAGTGATGATGAAGAATATCTCATTTATATACATAACAGAAAGCTGATTCCCATGCTGGGAAAGATCCCCTAATTTTTCAGCGGGAAATATAATGATATAGTGCTGTTTGCTGATGACCAGCTTTCTGCTGCTGGTACACCAAGCAGGACCTAGACAGAGTGTGCAGAAGAGATGGGAGAAGTACTAAGTGCATCTCAAACCGTTCAGGTTAAGTCACGGTACGTGGTGACTAATGTGGGAGGTGAAGACTGGTAGCTGAAGTACAAGTCGAACAAGGCAACACTTCTCTCCCCTGTGGGGGAAATGATACAGAAGCCCCTATTGAGGTGAAGGATTACTCTAGTGTTTTAGGTGAGTTCTGGGGTTCAAGGTGAACAACTGACTGTGAATTTCAGTTCTAACCTACGAGTATAGACAAACATTTGTCTGTCCTTATAGTACAATTCAAATTTGAATCTAAGTCTCCAGATCTGAAAAGTAGTGCATTAAACATGGTTAGCATACACTTCTCTTTCTGCTTCAAGCTGTTTAGTCAGTTCCGCGGCTCTGAGGCCTAGCTCTGTACACTGCTGCCGTTGCTGTTGTAGCTCCTGAAGAGCTTGTTCTTTGCTTGCTTTGACCTCAAGATGGTCAGCTTCAAGTTTCTGTAAGAGAAAAGAAAAAGCTACAATTACCACAATACAGTGGTTCCCAACCTGTGGCCTGGGGGCCAAAAGTGGTCCATGGAGGCTTTTAAAGTAGCCTGCAGCTTCCCTACTGCTGGCTACAGAAAGAAGCTGCTGCCTAAGACCCAACAGAGTGTGTTTCCACCGGGCTAAAAGATCCCAGTGCAGGCTCCTTGCTGCAGCCAAGGGAATAGGAGATCAGCATTCCCTCCCTCAGCTCCAGCAGAGAGTGAAGTGCTCTACCTGGATCCCTAGGTGCTGAGGTCCCTGCTCAAGCCAGAGGGAGGGGAGCACTGATCTTCCACCCTCCTGGCTGCAGAAGGGAGCCACTGCCTGGGGACGCAGGCAGAACGCACAGGGCAACAGGAAGCGTGCAGTTTCCCTACTGCAGTCAGGGAGACAGGAGATCAGCGAGGAGGCTGTTTCCTCGCTGAACTCCTTCCGACTGGTTGTGGACGGGAGAGGGGTGCTCCTGTCAGAGACTGGTGGCCTTCGGGGTTGTAAAAATGCTGTCTGTGGCCATCAAGGCAAAAAGGTTGCAAACCACTGCCATAATACTGTATCGGGGTGAAAAATCACTGGGTGCATCTACACTTAGAAATTAAGTTGACTTATGATGGCTTAAGTCGACTTAATTTACTCTGCCTCTACACTGGGCTTCTCCTTAACTTGAATTAAGGAAAAGTTTGTTCGAATTAATATCACCTAGTTTTAATTCGAACTAGCACTTAAGTCGACTTCTTAAGTCAACTTAGGCCAGTGTGGATGCCCTAAGTCAACTTCTCTAAAAGTCGATGTAGGGCAGGGGGACAAGGGAGCCTCGCATGGCTCCCTGGCACAAGGGACCCACCGTGGCTCCCTTGTCCCCTGGGGAACCCCTACTCCCTTCTCTCCAGACCTGCGGCTTCCCTGCAAGAGGAGCCGCAGTCCCAGAGAGAAGGGCTCCCCAGCCAGGGCTTCAGCCAGAGGGAATCCCTGGAACCCTGGCTGGAGAGCCCCAGGGGCTCCCTTCTCCCCGGGAAGCCACTTGTGCCCGGTTCACTCTCCCCGCAGGGACAGGCAAGCTGCGAGCAGCTCATCCTGGGGAGAGCCAGTCCCATGCAGGGCTGGTTCTCCCCAAGACCAGGAAGCCGCCGGCCCTGAGCAGTCCCGTGGAGAAAGGAGCGTGGAGGCTCCCTTCTGGCCGGGACTGCTCAGGTCCTGGGGAGAAGGGAGCTGCAGCCTGAACTCCCTTCTCCAGGACCGAGCGGTCCCAGCTAGAAGGGAGTCCCACTCTCTTCTCCCCAGACCCACGGGGTCCGGGCAAGAAAGGAGGCACTCCAGCCGATAGGGGATCCCCGGGGTTTCCCGTCAGCTGGAGCACTGTGCTGGCAATTGCCCGCACTCCAGCCGACAAGGGAGCCGGGGTCCCGGGGTTTCCCCTGTACGCTGGAGCGTCCTGTCGGCAATTGCCGGTGCTCCAGCAGACAGGGGAAACCCCAGGGATCCCCTGTCGGCTGGAGCGTGCTCCCTTCTTGCCCAGACCCCAGAGATCTGGGGAGAAGAGAGCAGGGCTCCCTTCTGGCTAGGACCACTCGGTCCCAGAGAAGGCAGTTCAGGCTGAGGCTCCCTTCTGGCCGGGACCCAGGCGGTCCTGGAGAAGGGATCACGGGTCTCCCTTTTCCCTGGGACCCGAGCACTCCCGGCCACAAGGGAGCCCGCACGCTCCTTTCTCCCCAGGACTGCTCGGGGCTGGCGGCTTGCTGTCTTGGGGAGAGCCAGCCCGTGCAGGTCTGGCTCTCCCCAGGACGAGCCACTCGCGGCATGCCTGTCCCTGCGGGGAGAGCTGGTCCTCAGAGCCAGCTCTCCCTGGGACATGCCGCCAGCGGCTTGTGTGTCCCTGCGGGGAGAGCCAGCCCTGTGCAGCTGGCTCTCCCCGGGACAAGCCGCGAGCGGCTTGCCTGTCTCATGGAGAGCCAACCCTGCGCGGGGCTGGCTCTCCCCAGGACGAGCCCATCTAGCCTGGAGAGCCAAGGCTCCCCTGGACCTAACCAGTCCACTTAGAGAGTCTAATGTAGACTCTCTAAGTCAACTTAATAAGGTTGTCTTAATAAAGTTGACTTAATAAAGTCCATCTATCTTTCTAAGTGTAGATATAGCTGCTCAGTTGATCATAAGCATCCAAACCTCCACAAAATATACCAAACTTCCTACATAGCCTCCATCAATTATTCTTCACTGTTGATATTTTGACTTCAGTGCTTTAAGCATAAGTTCAGCACCTTTTCCCGAAAGATTTCATTTGTGGGGAAGAAAGGTTATTGAAGAACTTAGATACTTAACAGCCATTTATTGTAGAATAACAGCTGACATTCTGAATATATGGCACTTCAAATAAATTCAAATAAATCAGAATACCTGTACAAAAGAAATACATTCTGCTTAGACATTGGGCCAGAGCCTAAGATGGTATAAACCAGTGTAACTCCTTTGACTAGGAGGAAAAATATGGAGTTTTGCCTATTTACACCAGATGAGGGTCTGGCCATTATATTTTATATAATAGTGAGATGAACTGCAGTGTGAGTAGTTTTGAGTCATGTCTATATCCACCTCAGGTACTTATAAAATTCACTGGATATAAAGAATATTAAAGACTTCAGAAATGTTCACTTTGATCCATTGCCAGTTAGTAGGGCACTTTTCCTGGAACGCAAGTTGACATGGGGCCGTAGTAAATTCATGGTTTTGTATGATTTTTTTTTAAAGCCATGCATCCAAGTGGAAGAAGCTCAAAAAATTATTGCTAGGCAATGTGATGGCATTAATATTTCCATACAGTGCTGGATTCCTGATGACTTATGCAAAAGCTGCATGCAATGGTACAGAAACTAACTGTTCCAAACTACTTTGTTCCAAACTGCTTCTACTGACAGTGTTATCAGAAAAAAAAATGTACCATGCAGGCAAACATTGCATGCCCACAGACTGGTAATTTTTTTCTCTTATATGGGACATTCCAGCAGGACAGGGGGAAACTTATGAAAACAAAAAAATAGCAGGCAGGAAAAAGAAGCATGCAGAAAAGTTAGGGAGGAAAAAGTAGTGAGAAGGAAGAGAGTGACGAAAAGCAACAACAATGGTATTTGAAATGTTTTTGGCTTTTTATAAGCAATTGTGTTTGGCTGAATATGGTGGGGAGGGGAAGAGGTTACTTACCTCTTACTTACGTGCCAACCTTAATTAATGAGTTGGAGAATCTTCCAAATACCATTATCTATTGGGGAAGCATATGTGCCCTTCTTCTCCTCAGGTGATCACAAGGGTATTCAAGTGACAGCCATCCTGCCACACCCACTTCCTTCACTGCTGCTACAGCCCGTGACATCCAGACTCTAAAGCAGCGAGGATACTGGTGTGATGTGGATTATGAATATGGACTACACATCTCAAAGAACATCCAATACTGTACAAGTCAGTAATCTCATCTTCTTCAAGTGCTAGTGCATATCACATTCCACAGCTCCCAAGCAAGGACCCTCACTCAGGACAGATGTGTGGAGTTTCTGTGCATGTGGATTGTAGCACTGATCTTCCAAACCTTGCATCATCCCAAGCTGCTTACACCACCATGTAATATTTAGTAAACGCATGTATTGGTGACCAGGGTGCTGCCTTACAAAGCAGGATTGCTGGGGGGGGGGCGTAAAGATAGACTTCGGTCGACAGGACTGAACCTTGTTAGGCAGCCACATGCCAGCTAGTATGTTCTAATACACTGGGCAATCCAGTTTGATATCCTCTGCGAAGACACTATTTGACCATTGGCTCTCTCTATATAAGCCAGAAACAATCTGGGATATTGCCAGAAAGATCTTGTCCTGTCCAGGTAAAACAATATCCGAAGTCGTAGTCTTCGCTCAGTCCTACCAGCATGGGATTTAGGGAAGAAGTCCAACAGATGTATGACCTCATTGATGTGGAATTCAGACTATCTTAGGGAGAAATCTGGGGTGTAGTCTCTTTGGGTACGTCCACACTGGAGCCTTAAGTCAACTTAAGGAAGGTTAAGTCGACCTACAGACTGCCGCATCCACACTGTGCTTTTATTAAGTCAACTTAAGCGTTTTCTTAATTCGACTTAATAACATCACCTCTTAAGGTCGACCTAAGGCTTAAGTCATCCTAATTAAGTCGACTTAAGCCGGTGTGGATGAGGGATAGCCCTTAAGTCGACCTAATTGGCCTCCAGGCCCCCTCGCAGAGTTCCTGGCTATGCCTCCATCAACCTAGCACCTGCCAGTGTGGACGCAGAGCTGTGGACTCTCTAAGTCGACTTAACACGGTCGACTTTAAGTCAACCTTGGTTAAGTTGACTTAACAGAGTTCCCAGTGTAGACATACCCATAGAGACCTTGTCCTTGAGAAAGGCTGTTTACAGCAGGCCCCCATCAGAGCCTGTAACTTTGCCACCTTTTTTGAACAAAGTGCTTGCAAAGAGGAAGGCTTCCTTCATGAAGAGGGAGGGCAGGAAGCATGTAGACATAAGCTCAAAGAGGGCATTCATCAAATTCAAGAGCACCAGGTTAACATCCCACATAGGGGCAGTGTCCCTGACTGGTTGGTAAAACCTCAGGAATCTCTTAATCATGGTGTGAGAAGTCCGAGGACTGGCCAACCGATGGGTACATCATGGAGATGGGTGTGCCCCAATGAACTAACAAGTGGCTCTGCAGTGAACAATCTACATGCAACAACTATTCCAGAATTTCCTGTATTCCCACCTTCAAGGGGTGTATCTTGTATTGCTGCACACAAATCTGGAACCTCATCGACTTCAAGAGATAGGTGGTTGTAATTGAGTCCTTTCTGCTGTTTATGAGGACCCACCAGAGGTCTTGAAAGTAGGATGTCTCTGCTAGTGTCAGCAAGCAACTACCCATGATATCAAATGGAAGGAAGCTCAGTCCTCAATGTTGAGCTGAGCCACTATTCTGCAACAAGAGGTCAGGAATCAATGGCAGTGTGATCAGTGGCACTATGGACAAGTCACAGACATCCATGAGCCATATTTACCTTGGCCTTCCCAGGGCAATTAGGATTATCCTGGTGTTGTCCCTTCTGATCTTCCAGAGCACCTAGAAATGGGAAATGGAGACAAAGCACAAAACAGACCATCCATCTATGGCAGGAGAAGAGAATCTCCCCATTCCCAAAAGCAGAAATGGTGACACTTGTTCTCTACTGTCACAAGGAATCCACATCTGGTACTCTCCATAGTCAGAAGATTCGTTCGAGTACCGCTGGAGTAATGAGCACTTGTAGTTGCAGAAGTTCCATTCACGTTGTCCACCTTGACATCATGCACACCCAGGAGTTGGATCGCTAATGGGGGGATATGCTGGATGGTGAAGTCGTATATCTGGATGGCATCTCTGTACAAATTCTGCAGCCCGCCTCCTCTCTGCCTGTTTAGGTAGAAGACTGCTAGTGTATTGTTGGACACACCATGATTCCATATGGTGGGCAGGAAGGACATACACTCCTCATAGACTCATATACTTTAAGGCCAGAAGGAACCATAATGATCATCTAATCTCACCTCCTGTACATTGCTTGCCATAGAACCTCTGCACCCCCTGATATAATATAAACCATAACCTCTAACTGAGTTACTGAAGTCCTCAAATCATGATTTAAAGAGCTCAATTTACAGAGAATCCACCATTTACTCTAGTTTAAACTTAAAAGTGGTCCATGGCCCGGCTACAGAGAAAGGTGAAAAAAACAAAAAGACACCAGGGTCTCCATTCATCTGACCTGAGGGAAAATTCCTTCCCAAGCCCAAATATGGTGATCAGTTGGACCCTGATCATGTGGGCAAGATCCACCAGCAGATACCTCGGAAAGAATTCCCTGTAGCAACTGAGAGCCCTCCCCATCTAGTGTCCCATTACTGCCCATCAGAGATATTTTTTGCTAGCAGTAGCAGTTTGGCAACATGCCATTATAGGCTGTTCCATTATACGATCCTCTTCATAAAACTTACCAAACTCAGTCTTGAGGCCAGTTAGGTTTTTTCCCCTTGTGACTTTTGGAAGGTTCCAGAACCTCACTCCTTTGATGATTAGAAACAGTCATCTAATTTCAAATGTAAGCTTGTTGATGGCCTCTTTATATCCATCAGTTCTTGTATCAGTCTTGGTACTTCACTTAAATAACTTCTCTCCCTTATATTTAAACTACTGATGTATTTATAGAGGGCAGTAATATGTTCCCTCACCCTTCTTTTGGTTAGGCTAAACAAGCCAAGCTCTTTGAGTCTACTACTTTGAGAAACTCCCTCCACTTGAGAGATCTATTCTGACCCTGGCAAGTTCTCTCAATAGCCACCATCACCACCAGGGACCCTGGCACAGGGTGGGAATAGAACTATTCATAACCAGCTGCCAGGACCTGGTACCACCTATCTGCTTGTTTTGACTTGGTTTCACAGCTGCCAGTCTGCCCAAGAATACCTGAAGGTTGCAAATGTCTCTCGCTGATTGGGATTGCAATGCGCCCCAAAACCAAGCGTAAAATGTCCAGGACTTTGAGTGCCATGTCCCACACATCCTTCATAGATACCTCCAAGGCTGCTGCCACCAGCCTCAAGTTCTGGATAATCTTATAGTTCTCAGAGGCGACGGTTGACTGGTCCAATGACAGGGTATCACCTGGGGATGACGAAGTCATTGCCAGAAGTCATTGCTCTCTACCGGTTGTGTGCACAAATGTGCAGTAGAAACAGGTGTGGTTCCTGGCACAAGGGTGACATTCTGTTCCTTGAATGCATGGTGAGGTTGGGCCAGGATAAAACTGTGGTCCCCAAAGGGCCAACATGCTCCACATGCCATAATCACATCAAGCAGGAGTTGGGAACCATTAGTCTTAGGACCAGGACAAACTGGTATTGTGCTCCATCCTTGATCATGGGTAGATGCTCAGAGACCCCAAGGATCCCGAGACCAAGGACCTGCCCAGGAATGGCTGACTTCTCTACCACGAATCTGATAATTGGAGGGCATGGTTCTCCAAAAGGGAGAACTTGCACTGTAGGCGTATGGAGACTTCAACAGATGGTGATAAGGAGGAAGCCTCTGGTCCGGCCATCTGGAGGGCATTAGGCGTGACTAATGATCGAATAGCCTACAAGCCATTGGTCATGGCGATATGACCGAAAATGGTGGAGCTCATACCAGCTGATGATGTAGAAGCTATACAGGATCTGAGAGATGAACCCTGAGATTTTTTTAAAAATGAACAGAAGTTTCAAGTCCTAAAGCAACAGCAAATATATCTAGACAGATGGGAAGCTTCAGGTTTGAGCAGGTGAAGCATCAGCTGTGAAACACCCAGAATATCAGGAGTCATAGGTTCAAATCCCAGCCAGGTAGATTCAGACCTTTATTTTTCCAAATGCAAATGTCTCATGATAAATGTAATCCTTTTTAATTCATTGTCTTGTCAAATTTTGGCCAATGTTTTAGAAGTAGAATCCTGTCTGCTTTTAAAGGTTAAATGTTGTGTTGATGATTCTAGTTATAACTCCATTATACACATAAGCATATAACTCTCAAATTAGTAATAACTTACTTGACAACTTTTAACTGTGCCCATTGTACATATATGTATACACCTGCACAGTCTGTCGAGTGTCTGGGGATAATTCAGCCTAAAAGCTGCTGTGTAAATGTGAGATGCTACATTTGTGTAGAACTGAACATTACAAAATTATTCGCAATTTTAAATAAAATATTTGAAACAGCTTAACTCAGGTGTCAACAAAGTAAAAGTTTTGCATATCACATGTATATTTATTCTGTTACTGACTTGGGAGGTACAGCTGAATTTTATTTACTTTACACAAAAGTTCTGCATTTCACTTGTTAGGCTCTAGAGCCAGTTTCTGTGTAGTGCCTCTAAGAGACAGAACACAGAACTTGTAGTTCAGGGGCAAGATAGCAAGGTGGAGTTATCCCCCAACTCAAACTGTTCCAGGGGATGGAGAGGTCCCTATTATAACTTCAATAGCTACCCTGGCAAAAGCCCTACCACACAGTTATACCACCAAAAAGCTCTTTTACTAGTATAACTTACACGAGTTTACTGAATGAAATAAATTATGCTAGAAAAGCACTTTTATCTTGCAGGGTCCCAGAGCTCAGACTTTCCAGCCTGAGCTGGAATAGCTACACTGCAATTAAACAACCCCTTAGCCCAAGACCCACAAACCCGAGACAAGAGAAAAGGTCTAGCCATGGATCTTTAATTGCAGTGCAGAGATACCCTCAGGGTTTTTAGGGTCCCTTATGCTATTCCAGCCCTTTTTACCAAGCAGAAAGGGGCTAAAGCAGAGATGAGGCTCTCAACCCTAGTCTTCTTACATGCATTTAAAATTAAACATACATATATATTTTATAAAGGACTTGAATATCTGTAAAACACTTAAAACACAACAATCTAAAAATAACCCAGTAATTTATAAATAGAATATATCCACCTCTGCACAATTATATACACATCTCATGTTACTGTAATCTGTATTTTGCTTCCTGCCTCAAATGTAATACACTGAAGATGAGTAGAGGGCCTGATCCTGCACATACTTATGCCCTTGAGTAAAGTTATTTGAGGCATATATAACCAGAAATATGAGAGCTCTGGATTTAGGAAGTGGTCAGCGTCTCGTCTCTTAATATTCTCCATGAATCATATTCAGGGTTGGAATTGATGGGGGTGGTAGCTGGCGGCATGAAGGCAGTTATGGCATAATCCCATTTCCTCACTCATCAACTGAAAAAGGAAACACTAGGGGAAAAGAATACTGTCAACCCCACTTATTAAATGGCTTACCATCCTCCCCCTGAAATTTCAGCACTGCTGTTACCAGGCATCATCAGATCATTTTCTTGCTATACATGGTGAAAGCTAGTTTTATAAACTCAAGTTCTTCATTTCTGAATACGAACCTTAAGCTGTCCCTCCAGTTCCTCCGTTTTCTGTTCTAAAATAAGATGTTTCTCTTTATACTCTTTAAGACTGGCTTCCAGCTGTGTACAATGTTCTTGCTTGTCATGGAGCTTAGCCATCACCTGTTCCAACTGAGCATTGACCTTATTTAACTCCTATGAAGTAAAATTAATTGAAAATAGTTACTTTTATTAAGGGATGAACATTTTTTAACTTATAAAAGACTTTTCTAAACACACGTCTAAATATTTACTAAGATGTTCAGATGAAATATAAAAAAGATATATTTTATACATATTCAATAGCTTATTCTTTGCAAATTGCTTTTAAGGCAAAACATTTTCATGCTGTGAATCACATCTTAATAGAGAGATTGTCTTAAAGGACAACTTCTCTCCCATTCGTAATCACATAATATTCTTATGACAAATACAGCAACTGCACGTAGGGCAAATAATATTAATGTATTTGTAGCAGTCGATTAAATTCAGCAGGAACAAGGAAAGCGAATACCATGTGACCAGTCAACTCTCCACAGACACTAATGGTTTACAAATCACAGTTTGAAAACTGCTGTTCAACACAGAACAATGGAACAGATAACACTAGCTATTATCATAGGCAACTGTAACAGTCAAAGACCAGCATGTTTTATGGAGAGCTGGACGTAACTTCTGAGACACGCTGGTACAAGAGACTGAAAAATTTACCAGCAGCTTCATTTAAAATAAAATATGGGAGCTTTTTAAATTAATTAAATATGAAAATGAAAAATGCAATCACTGCAGAATGCAGTGCTATTTAAATCGATATTCAATTCCACACCTGAGAAGGTATTGGAGGTGCGGTTCGTTGTGGAAATGCTTTGGAACTGTGGATGATTATGCTGAAATAATCAGCAGCAAAACTATTAACCATGTTGATGTTTAATTTGTTACCCTTCATTTTCAATTTTATTAATACCCCAATGAGATGCTGATTTAGGGGCTGAGTACACATAGACTGGTTTTAACCCCTTTTTTATTTTGATGCAAGTGTGTGTAGACACTTATTTTGGAATAAAGATATGTTTCTTGATTTAGCTGAAATTGCTTTTTTTTTTAATCCTGAGTCTGCAGACTGCAGAAAAACAACAGTGCTTTGTTGTACACTGGCTACACTTTGTAAAGTCCCTCTTCATAATCACACAGGAAGAAACAATTTTATTAAATATGGAAGTTTAGTTTCCAGAGTGTGTTTCTGCGGCCGGGGTGGATTCCACAGTAAACACCATATATTACACTACACAGAGCCCTGCTTATAGCAAACAGAACAAAATACATCATCTATTCAAATACTTTGAGTAGTAACTCCAACACAAACATGAATCCACAAGGATTCTGATCTTTTTTCCCAAACCAGTCTTCTTGGTTTTATAATGAGGTTAACTTAGATCATCTAATAGTATTAATTTCTCCTACCTGTTGTTTATCTTGCAATGCATTCTGGGCCGTGTCTAAATGATTCTGAAGATCTGCTCTTTGAGCGGCTTTTGATGCTTCTGCTGAAAGCAGTAATTCAGTCTTCGCTTTTATCTGAAAAGGGTTACAATGCTTATAATGTGAAGATCGGAAAGATTTCTTGATTGCAGCTGCTTTTAACTCAAATTTTCTTCCTATTAACTAGCACTTTAATACTATAGCTATTTATTACTTATTATTAGTAATCCTGACCTGACAAAATGTTGGACACAGAAATCATAGATAAAACACAATTTAGCAACAAAGTTTAGACAGTAGGAGATGGAACAGAACAGGATAAAATAAAGTTACAAGTAATTGTTCTCTAAGTTATGGGGTCCAATCCAGCTCCAATTTTAGTCAAAGGAAATCTCTTTATTGACTACAAGTTGGATTGGACCCAAGTTACTTCCACACATCCATACTCTAGATGTTGTATGCTTCAAGGACCCAGAAAGTATTATATGCAGCTATCTTCGAAAACAACTATATGCTCTCATCATGCACTATTTGTTACTGAGACTGCACAGACAGGTACGATGAACCCTCTCTTTCTCTGGTCTTACTTGCTTGACTGAAAAATATAGACTCTAAAGAGCAGACATGAAGAGTGTGTCAGTGTGGATCTGTATGGGCAATATTCAGAGACCTCTGGCTACTGGAAAGTTAGCTATATTTTGTCACTGATTATGGGTCCCATCCTGCTCCTACTGAAAGCAATGGCAAAACTCCCATTTGATCTTATAGGAGCAACATCAAGGCCTAATTGCTTCCACAGATTCTCGCCCTTATGGAGATCGGTGACCTACATACATCTGGAAGGAAAGAAGTGCTGAGGAACAATCAATTGAATACCAGTAGGAGCTGCTCCCCAGATTTCAAAAATGGACAAATCAAGACAAGTCTTAGAGTATCTGCCAAACATCTTGTCAAAGGTACCTCACTACTTCTGCTGCCTGAATATGAACCTTCTTGTAGTAGGCTTCAATGCTGTCAGGCTGGTCTATGCTAGGAAATGAGGTGGGTATTATTATGTCACTCAAGGGTGTAAGCACACTTTTCAGCAATTGTGGTTAAATCAAAGGAAACCCTGGCCTGGAAAGCATTAGATTGATGGGAAAATACTGCTTCTGAGGGAGGTATAGTACCTATGATGATGAGAGAAGCCTTCCTATCAGCACAGATGGCATCCTCACTGAAGCGCTACAACAATGCCACTGTAGCATTTTAAGTTTAGATGAGCCCAGAGTCTGTGGGCAGGTCTTCTGCAACAGTGGCAAATTCGCTGCCCTCAGTTCGAACTTCCTGATTGACTGGGTCAGGTCTGTGAAGACCTGCTCAGTTGATCAGGAAGTTTAATCCCTGAACACCACCCTGGCGATGAGTTTAAGGGAGGCCTCCTCCCTTCGACTCAGCACAGTGAACAAGCCAGGAGTTAGGCATTTGAACTGAGGTGTGCAAGTTATTTTAAGTAACTTGCATATCTCAATTCGACTGCCACCAAAAAGGGCAGGCTGTGTAGACCTGCCCTGTGTGTTAATTGTGATTAAGTCCCCATTGTAACTTTTATTGTTTTGCTTGACTGCTTTGGACAAAAATGCCAAACCAAGTAAAATATAAAACCACTTCAAAAATCTGTAAACTACTAAAATTCTGGATAGCGTCAGTGTTTTATGGCCCTGCTCTGACAGATTCTCATATTGGAATGTAGACTGTGGAATCATTAAAACAGTTTGCAGGTAGGCTTCTTAACCTTGATACACACACCATGCCTGAGTCTTTCAAAGAGACGTAATTTCTTCCTCAATTCCTTGGTAAGGTTGTGGTTTCTTCAATGTGTGTTTTTTGGCTGCAATCCTTGTATCCTGAAACCACTGATGTCTTGTTGCTTATCCTGCTTATTGTATTTTATTTGACCAATCATCACTCACAAAACAAATGTTAATAGAAACTTATCCTACTAGTCTAGTATATTCAACAAATTCTGTCTTTTTCAAAAATGAAATGCAGGTGGATTTTTTTTCATTAGCATATGGTGCAAAGTCAAATTACCTGTAAATCAAGCTGAGTTACTTTCTCTTTGCTTTCATTTAGCTGACTATTTAGTTCACCAATGCTTGTTTCTAGGGAGAGCACACGGTCTTGAGCAGCTCGTAGATGTGCCTTCTGCTCCTGCATCTGCTCATGCAAATTCTCTTGGGCTTGTTTATGGCTTTCTGACTGATTCTTCAGCTTTTCTGTTAGCTGAGTTACCTACAATATAAATAAGATGTCAATTAAAAGTCCAAAGACAAAATTAAGAAAATCTAAAACTCAAAAGATGTTGTCTTGATTACAAAGGCCCAGTCCTGACAACTTCAGCACCTTGATCCTATAAAGTTTCTTTCTGGAATATAACAATGCATTTATTTTTTATGTGCACTACATGCCTCACCCCAATGTTTAAAAGCATAACTGTTTTAACAAGAAATTCATAGCCTGCAAACATGATCACTCTCATATAATGCTGTGTGTGTGCATCCTTTGAGTGTGCCAGTCAATGATGGCTTGGTTGACTCTTGCTTTATTTATAAGAAAAATAACATAAACACATCGTGGTGGCTCAAAAATTAGGCTGAGTTGAGCTTTTCATTTAAGGCAGGGATATAACACTTCATTTATGTTTTATTGTCCCTTTTCCTCCAGAGAAGAGAGTCATAGTTCGGGATCCTGCAGATGTTCCAGCTGGAAGTAGAATCTTTGATGCAGTCTTGTTTATGTAGAAGGAATGTGCAAAGTGATGTGCCCCTGAAAACAAATGGAACCAAGAACAAAAGGAGCAGTTTCTTAGCTGATAGCCCCCAAGCCTCTTCAGCCAACACCAATCCAAATGATCTCTAGCTTTTTCCAAGGTCACATTGTGCTTCTCCTGCTTGGCTTTCTTGTCTCTCCTCTCTGTTCTTGTCTGCTTCCCATTACTGTGTGCCCACCCATACAAACATCTGGTCACAATACAACCTTCCGCCCACTAGATTCTGGGCAAACACTACTGGCTTTATTTTTGACATGGCCTTTAATTATCTCTTATAACTATCTTAAATGAAGGACTCATTTACTTATCAGTTTGAATGAGGTCTTAACGCAACTCATTACAAGTTTCACTCCACTCATAAAAGTATGAAATATACATAATACAGCACTTGCTCCTTGCATATAGAATGTATTCACAAAGAATTTACAATTAAATCTGTTAACAGGAAATTATATACATTTGATTGTATCCCTCTCCCTCCACCTTCCACATTTTACCTGTCTTCTTAAGGTCTGACCCTGCAAACATTTATGCCCATGCTTAACTTTATACACCATGAAAAGTCGCACTGACGTGTATAAGAGTTCATATGATCAGCACATTGGATCAGCGGTTCTCAACTTCCATGGGTCATGATACGCTTGGCAGCGTGTGCAACCCTACAAGATACACCAGCACACACACCCCATGCCAAATCCAGCCACCCGCCCCCGCTGACTCCCCTTCTCCCCCCACCCCCTCAGCTCTCCCTGACACACTTACTGCTGTGTGATGACACAGTAATGTGTCCCGACACAGAAGCTGAAAACCGCTGCCTTAGATTATAAAACTCTTCAGGATAAGAGTATATTCTTATTACCATTAGCAATAATGTGAGCTACATGTGACCATCCAGAAAATAACATATCTTTATGAATTTAATCTTTGCTAGTCTCAGTTCTATATGTCTGCAACAAACATGAACTGAACTTCATTTAATTCATATCAGTAGTCCATATATTGTGTATGTTTTATTATAACTTTACAGCAAGTATGATGCAAAAAATCCATTAATTACTCACAAAAAATTGGCATGTGTAAGCTACCAAAATATTTTTCAAGTAGCTCATAAAAAATACAGATGGTCTTTCCATTACAAACAGATAACAGCTGGTATTGGAAACTGGTACATTTCTGTTGTATTTATACCAGCAGCATACACTAAGGACCATATATCAAAGAACTCACATTCAACTCTGACTACTAATAATAGATTGCACATATGCTGGGAAAGGAGAACACGGTATTCTAATAACCTTTGTTAGTATGCATGAACAATATTACCATACAGGTCTTTTAAACAGTGCACTAAAAAATTATTCTAAGTACAAAAAGAGTCAATAACATATAATCAAATTACATTTTGCAAAAATATGAAGTAAAACTGTAGAAGTACTGACTGCTGCATAGCTATTGAGAAAGAGAGAGAGTTAAAATTACTTTTAAATACCTTAAACTATCTAATAATGTATCTTTCAGATGCATTTGAATTGGAATTTCTAACTTCAAAGAAATTGTGTGTATGTGAGTGTAACTGTGTTAAGAATATTGGAGGCTTTGAATTTCTTACCTGTTCTTGCAAAGTATGGTTTTTCTCTTGCAGCTGGTTAAGAACTGCGGTTTCTCCTTCACCTGCTTGAATTTTTGCATACAAGTCCTCTCTTTCCTTTTCTAACAGGGAGATATTCTCTTTACTCTTTTGTAGCAAGGCCTCAAGATTTTGAATTTTTTGGTCCTTATCTCCAATCTGACGCAGTACTTGTTCCAAATCATTCTAAAAAAACCATAAAATAGTTTATTTAAGTATAGAAACCTTAAACGTTACTCCTGATTTATAAAATGTTATATATCAAATTTCATAAATACTGCATGTTCTATTTTGAAATTATACGTTTCTTCTATGTTATTTAATTTTTTTAAATTTGCACATTAGGAAATCATGCAACTTGTCTCCATGTTGCAATGCACTGCAAGTTGCTGGAGTATGCTAGTTTGAAAAGAATGTGGGGTTTTTTTACCTGGGCTTCTCGCAACTTTGCTGTAGTACTTTGCTGAAGTGTCTGTTGCTCCTGATACTGCTGCTTTGCTTTATCTAACTGATGCTGCAATTCAGTGCAATTTGCCGCTTTTTCCTTTAGCTTAAAAAAATAGTCACGGACTGTTGACTGAAAACTGACAAGCACAATTCAGTAGTTCAATAACATTTATCATTTACTCTTATACTGTAAGACTGTATACTAAGCAGTTGAACATTTTTAACAGATTTAAAAGTACGATAGTAATTTGTCATACCAGTTCTATAGCAAAGAACTAACACAGCACTGAAGTATTTCTCGATATTGACAATAGGCAAATTCTAATTAACAAAAATAATCTCAAGTGTCAGACATGCATTATTTTCTATCTTGACACTCAACTGTTAAAGGAGATTTAGGGGTTTGTTTGTTTTTTGTTATGGGTAACATAGATTTGATTAATATTTATAAAAAAACTGAGAGTCCTGTGACACCTTACAGACTAACAGATTTTCTTCGGCATAAGCTTTCGTGGGCTATAACCCACTTTGTCAGATGCATACCTGGCAGCTTATAGCCCACGAAAGCTTATGCTGAAGAAAATCTGTTAGTCTATAAGGTGCCACAGGACTCTCGTTGTTTCTGCTGTACACAGACTAACACGGCTACCCCTCTGGAAATATTTATAAAATATACTAAAAGCTAATTATCATTGGTTGTTTTAGAAGCAATGTAAGTCTGGCCTACACTACAGACTTACATCAGTATAACTAAGTCATTCAAGGGTGTGAAAAATCCATGCCTGTGAGCAATGTAGTTACACGTACCTAACCCTCCTTGTAGACGACACTATGCTAGCGGAAAATCTTCTCCCATCAACATAGCTACTGCCTCTTGGGGAGGTAGATTAACTACCCTGACTGATCAGCTCTCTCGCATTGGTGTAGAAGATCTTCATTAAAGCACTGCAGATGTGCCAATGTAGTTTTTTAAGAGTAGAATTGCCCTTATGCTTTACTTACCTTAACAGATTTTCTGGAATCAACACACTGCACAATTTTAGCTGTATGACCTTCATTAAAGTCCAAGAGTGGTAAATTTTTGAAGATTTACACTACAGTTTAGAGAGGTGTCTGCTAAAATGCAGTATAAAACTTTGAAAATGTACCACTCTTAGATGTTTGGCAAATCTACCTATTGCAAATATAAACAGATCAACGACAAATATTTGTTATTAAGGTAGTATCCCTACTGCAAAGAGCTTGACCTATTAATAGCATAGTAAAATCACTGTTTTCTGACATTAATTCCCCCATACACACACAATTTATTCACTATGGTCAAATGTTATGTCTGTTATTTCACACACACAAAACTCTATTGTGCGTGGCATCATGTTTTGTGCATGTGGATCTTTTTACATGTTCAGACCATTAGCCTCAAAGTTCTCAAGTCCTAGAGCCACATCCTTTATTTATCGGTAAAGTGCCTTGCAAACTCAAGCACGAAGTAAAAAAATAATTCTTTATCCTTCTGAAAACAAAAAAGCAACTCTCATGTAGACTGTTCTGACAAAGGAAAAATAGCAGAATTCTTTTAATGAGGATTTTTAGAAAATGAAATTAAGTTTTAACAAACTCAGTCAAAGCTCTCAGGTAGACACAAATTCTATAAACACTAACAAGATGAGAGGGCAAGTAGAATATATAAAACACTACCAAAACAAAGGTGAAATTCGATCAGTGTATCACTCTTACCTGCTCTTCAGCACGAGAAAGTTTTAACTGCAGATCAGCCACCTGCTGTTCCTTGTCCATCAGTTTTTCACTAGAGAGTTGTCTCTGTTCTTTAAGTCGACCATGTGCTTCCCCTAGAAGGCGTTCTGTCTCCAGAAGCTTACTATGCAACTGGAAAAAAATATTTGTCTCAGTTTTCCAGCCACTACACTCTACTTAGATTCATTACCCACATAATATAGTAATTTTCGTCATGCTTTTAATCACACAAGATTGGTACACTAAAACATCTTGGGAATTATTCTCATAAATGTGAGCTAAATCACACCAGCCAAGTTCACGTGCAGGAGCACAAGCTCAAAAGGGATGGTACATTCGGACGCTTGGAAGTGAGTCCATGCAAAAGTGTCCTCACCCTTTAAAGAAGCCACTTTATATGAGCTACTTGTCTTACATAAATCAGAGCCATCCCCCCGGCACCACCAAAAAAATGCATAATATATTTATCATATAAAATAGTGATAGATGGATTGATATCTTACACAGAGCTCAGGGTGCTTCAGCATCCCCATGCTCTCCAGTGGCTTGTGCTCTGAGGCGACACTGGTTCCGAGACCCTGGTATTCTGCATTACCTGGGCCAGTGGGATTGTATTTTCAGTGCACTATGAGCACATGGCATTCCTCCACTATAGGGGAAGCTGCTATAGGGACTCTCTCTACAAGACGTGCTAGAGACTTATAGGAGCATTCTGTGATCACATGCCCTTCTGTAGCTTACTCCTCTCACAGGATCTCTAACCCACTCTCTTTCATGGGCTAATGTATGGGAAACTCCCCAGGAGAGTGCAAAGTAAGGACTCTGGGATCAGCTAAAGCCCCTGATGATTTCTTTTACAGTTATTTGGTATAAACAGGCACCTGTTCGAACATGCTTTTTTTCCTCTAGCTGTTATTTTAGGCCTTTGGTTACCTCTTGCCGACTCCAACACACTACTGAATCCCAACCAACAGATGTATACATATGAACTTCCATTTTGTGGATTCAGAAGGAGGAACAGATAACTACAGAGTATTACAGATATATTTCAATGCAAAATGCTGAACAGGTCAGACCTTATAGTAGTAGAAACTGCTTCCATTTAACTGAAGCATTTACATCAGTGGATACAAATATCTGAACCCAACTTATTTTCTTCTATAAGTCCACCCTATTAACCACTGTAAATTAAAAATCATTCCCTCTGTAGGTGATGTTCCCTTGGTAATTGTGACATAGTAACACTTGTAATCTGTGCATAATGATTGGAGGTGAGTTGTTGTGGTAAAAATGTTCACATTATTTCTTCCTAAAAAGATGCACAAGAGTCGAGCAACCTTGTGAAAGTTTGCAATCATAGCTTAAACACTAGAAATCATTGTTACACCTATGATTTCTGGTACACTGAGAGAAAACACCAAATTTATGAAGAAAGCTCCAGAAAAAAAAATCAAATCAGCAAAAATACAACATTTTACATTGCAGAAATAAAGGTCACACTTTCTGTTACACATATGTTTATAAACAGTATATAAAGGGTCAATAAGTAATTAATAGGTTTTATAAGCATGTTGAAGAGATGAATAGCATATGTTGCAGTTGGTTACAAATATCATAGAAGAATAGGCTATAGACAATTACAAGCTATGGTTATATGCAACTTACAGATCTTGTGCACTCTGGCCATTAACTTGAAAATCTCTATTAACCATTTAAAAACATTCCTTTAATATAAAATATGATCAATATGCATTTTATTTTTTCTGTAAGATACTATTAAGCACAATACCAATTTTCTACTTTAATATAATTAAAAATGAATCTATAGAAGCAAGAGTCAAAGTATATGGTGAAGAGCTCTTAAGACAATGACTTCTATAGGGAATAGCGGGGTGCAGTGTGGATACACGATGAACTTTCAGCTAGTTGGGCTGTATAATCCAAGACATTAACATAACTAGTTACTGATTTTATCTATAAAGAAAAAATCTCTCCGGAGTTAAAAAGGTATGACCAATAAGTAGGCTAAAATGCTCAAAGCTGCATGATAAAACATTATTTATCAGCAGTTATCACACACATTAGGGAAGAAAAGGTTATATTTTCCCTTCTTTTCTCCCCTCCCACTCCACTCCTCCAGCCCCCACCCCTCAATTACTGCCCCAGAGCCTTCCTCATGCTGACAGCTATGTGTGGAGCATCCTTCTAATGCCTGTTTCCCAAACCAGAACCATCTGTCTCTCCTCATTCAAATAACGCAGTGAAACCCATTTCTGCCATATCACCTCAAAAAAGCACATTGTACAGATACACATTTAACCAATCTACAGAGATGTGCGCATACCAAAAACAGAGAAAGCAGATTGTATTTTTGTTGAAACCCTTTTCTTTTCTCTCCCACCTCTCAACCGTTTGTTACTCTCACTCACTGCATCATATAGAACATTAAATCCTGATTCTGCAATGAGCTGTATGTAAGCACAGGGGTCCACCCACGTCATTACAAGATCAGGGCCAGGACCAAGTTCGGACCAATGTGTTTTTACATTATCTAGAAACACATTTTTAGGTGCTCCATAAATAAGTGCAACCATTAACTACACTGTCACAGTCCTTTTCCAGTCACCATCAAGCAAAATGGAAACAAAATAGAGAAACTGTGCTTTTTAAAAACTTAAGACAGCAAGTTTGCGAGCGATGAGGATTTCCTGGTGAAGACTAAGGGACAATCCTGTAATGTTCTGTGGTCTCCAATTGCTGGCTAAAATGGCAGTTGAGGGAACTCTCCAGGATCTGGGCCTACAACTGTCTGAGACAATTTTTCCCTGTTCTTAACATGTCCTTTTAGTCATAATTGACCCAAATACGGTATTAGAATTTTCACTAGATAGCAACATACATTTGTCTGTGCTGCCCACACCACCTTTAAGGTCTGTAGAAATTAGTGAGGGGAAAGATTGTGTCTTAATAGCCTATCTACCGTATTTTTCGGACCATAAGACGCACTTTTTTCCCCCAAAAAGTGGGGGGAAAATGAGAGTGCGTCTTATAGTCCGAATGCTGTCCAGCAAGCAGTGTTCCCACCAGGGGGCGTTGCTGGATAGCAAAAAGATCCAGGGCTGTGGCCCTCCAGCCCACTCCCTGCTAGCCCCCACCCCCTGGCCAAGCCACTAGGCCGCTCCCCCAGTTCACAACCCCACACACACTCAAACAAACCCACACCCCTGCCGGACGGGGCAGGCTCGGCTGGGGTTGGCCCCCCTGTGACGCTGTCAGGATTTAAGGAACTATTTATGATATTATTTTGTATTAATATGTGATGCTGTCAGGGTTTAAGGAACCATTTATGATATTATTTTGTATTAATATTTTATGATTGTTATAATCCATAGGAACTATGCCATGTTTGGTGTCAACAGAAAGGTAATAATTTGTGGGGAATGATTATATAGTTTATGTGTAGGATTTGTATTCATATTAGAAGTTAGGAATATGATTGTTATATTTTAACTTGTGTAAGGCTGGGAAAATTCCCCAGACTGAATGTCTACCTGGCCATTGTCTCCTTAATGGCCCATTAAGGAAGCTCCCCAGTATAATGGGCCAAAGAAGAAAACCTGTTGAGCCACTAGGACTTAAACATGTCTCTGGAACTATTCCTCTGAGACTGAACAAAGGATTGAGGCCCACCCTGGTGCTGGGTGTTTACCAGAGGAAGAAGCCTGCAAACTCCAGAGGAGTTCCTTTCTCTTCCCTTCCTTTTCTCTTCTATTTAGTTTACAGGTACTATTTGGTTCAGAATATTTTTTTCTTGTTTTCCTGCTCTAAAAACTGGGTACGTCTTATGGTCAGGTGCGTCTTATGGTCCGAAAAATACAGTATATTTTGGAGGGTAGTGTGTTGTTTGAGTATAGTGACCTCTAGGAGTATGTCTACACTGCAGTTAAAAACCCACAGCTGGCCCATGCCAGCTGACTCAGGCTCGCGGGGCTCGGGCGAAGGGACTGTTTAACTGCAGCGTAGGTATTCAGACTCAGGCTGACGCTCGAGCTCCAGGATCCCGTGTGGTGGGAGGGTCCCAGAGCTCAGGCTCCTGCTTGAGTCTAGAACATCTAAACACCATTAAACAGTCCCTTAGCCCCGGACCTGTGATCCCAGTCAGCTGGCTTGGGCCAATCACAGGCGTCTAATTGCAGTATAGATATACCCTAGTAGGCTAAACCAGGGCTCAACAAATCCTGGGCGCTGGGTCACCATGGCTCCCAGGATTCCGTCCCTGGCGTCTAGCTACGCTGCAGTAGCCAGGGAGGCAAATGCCCCCGGATGTCTTAAAAAACAAAGTTGACGGTGCTGACAGTTTCAGAGCCACCACCTCTCCCTCCCCACACACCCCCAACACTGCCAAATGTGCCCCCGGCAGCAGCTTTTTTCAGCAGCAGGGGGTCTTTTGCGCACCAGACTGCCACCAAAAGCATCAGCGGCCACAGCAGTTCTTCAGCGGCGGAGGGCCCTGTGCACTCTGCACACCTCCCAGAAGATATAGTGGCTGCAGCGGTCTCTTGGTGACAGCCCCCTTTACTGCTAGGCCCCTAGGCACCTAAGTTTTTGGGCTGGCCCTTAGGTGTGCAGCAGATATTTCAAGGCAATGGCAATCTCCAATCCCAGCTAAGGGGGAATAAAAAGATAGCTATAAATCTCTTTTCAATATTCAAAACTATGAGCTAAGACTGTTAAATGAACAATATGAAAGATATGGAAACTGTGCGTAAAGATCAGAGAAGAAACAGGAAAAAATAAGACTAGTCCCTCTTCCTGTGAGTGACCGGTTAAGTGGGATTTTCTTCCATGAAAGCTCATGCAATAAATAAATTTGTTAGTCTTTAAAAATGCTACAGGACTCCTTGTTTATATCATGAATAGACACAGAATCTCTCAATTTACCCTGAAGCCCTCCCTCAATTATGCCTGAATAGACAATCTTGGGAACATGCCTCTTCAGGCTTGTTTTCCTGGTTGGACTGAATTCCCTTCTGATGGTATCACTGGAGGATTTGTGTCATCTACACTTCCTTTCCTAGAAATTTACTAGGCAATCCAAGTTTTTTTCAACAGAAAATCCTTTCACCCATCCTACTGAGCTGCAGCACACCCTCTTAGTTCAGTTGAACTCTGCCAATTGGTTGTGCCTCTGGAACTTGGATTCTTTGTGGTCTCGGAAGATGGCTGCAATGTCTCCCATCAGGATTCCTACGCATATGGATGAAACTTCAAAAATACCTCACCACTCCAAGCATAAGCTTTTTTTTTTTAATTTTTATTTTTTAAATTAAACTTGGATTATTGCCAAGCCACAAAAGACTCCATTAGAAAGTATGCATGCATAGGTTAAGATGTAATTTATTACAGGTTTTGGGGTGGGCATCAAGCTGACATACTTATTTTAAATTACTTTATGAAAAAGGAAAAGCTATAAATGCACAGGCCTAAAGTAAAGTAAACCAAGCTGGAATGAGTCAGCTTATTGAAGGACTGAGAGTGATTCTTGGAACACAAATATCTCTCTGATTTCGTATACTACACTCACAAAGACACCCAACAACAAAAAGATCAATTAAAACTGCTCCTCAAAGACAACTTTCATCTAACACTGAATAATAGTGGGTCAATCTCACAGTTCTGTATAAATAACTCTCATTATACTTCATAGGATTTAGCATGTGAAAGAACAATGGGACTGTTCACTATATGAGTTCCAATATAAAGGTTCAACCCAGAACCAGAAATAAGAAATTGAAAATAAAAACTATTAGGAGTTTATGTTATTAATCTGTTCATTCCGAGTTCTTCTCTGTAATATATTCACTGCTTAGTTCACTTTTAAAAGAATCAAACAATGTGGTTTACAATACTTCTTTTAGACTATTCTACAATCTAACAATCTTTACAACTAGGAAACTTTTCATGATATATTCAACTAAAACTTTCTTTTCTATACCTTCATTCCATTAAAACTTACTCTACTGAACCAGCAGAAATCATATTAATTGCTCTTTGTTATTTACAGCCTTGCAAAACTTTTAGACATTTGAGGAAGGATTGATCACTCTCATATCTGGTAAGAAAACCTAACAACTGAAGAAGAATTTTCAGTTGTCAATACTCCACACCTAGAATCAGGAAAAGAATGTGAACATAACAAAAAAAAAAAAAAATGGGAGTGGGGACCAAACATGATTCAATGATCAATTAACAATGAACCCCAGAGAGGAGCAGAATATCACAAATATGCCTCAAGATCCCATGTCATTCATTCACGGGTAAGGGCATGATGAATTTGGAAATTATTGATTTCTCTGACTTTTGGGGCTTGTCCAGTCAGTGCCTTAGTCTGCATCAGCTGGGATGTAAATTTTAACACTAATTAGCCCATGTGAACCCTGCAGATGCACACTAAAAGTTCCTTAGTGGATGTTAATGTAGTACTGTTTGAAACAGGACTATATTAGTGTGCACTAGGGAACTTTTACTGTGTACCAGAAGGGTCCATATGGGCTGCGTAGTTCCTGACACAGCAGTGCACATTAGAATTTACATTCCAGCTGATGAGGATTAAGACACAGAGCAGACAAGCCCACTGAAAACAAGAAATAAGTTTTAAAGTTAACTTAGGTCAATAAGCATATTATTTTTCAAAAATGGAAAGCCATTAATAAAGAACTATTTACAAGGTTAAATAAATTAGTGCAGTGTTTGTCAAACTTGGGGTCAGGACCCAGTACTGGGTCGCAGACCCTCAGGCACTGGGTCGCAGCACCCCCGGCTGCCACCACCGGAAGACTGGAATGCATTGCTCAAAGATGTAATTGTTGAGTCGTGGGCATAAATGATTTTTTTCAACTGGGTCCCGAGAAAAAAAGTTTGAAAACCAATGAATTAGAGTATCCTTTCGTACAAAAAAAAAAACCCAAAAAACAAGAGTCCTGTGGCACCTTATAGACTAACAGATTTTCTTTGGCATAAGCTTTCGTGAACTATAACCCACGAAAGCTTAAGCCGAAGAAAATCTGTTAGTCTATAAGGTGCCACAGGACTCTCATTTTTTGCTGTACAACAGACTAACACAGCTACCCCTCAGGATCTTTTGTACAAAGCAGAAATTTACATTATTTTAAACAGAACATATTGGTTTTCTTAGAGATACAAAACTGAAACAATATGAATTATGGACCAGACCCTTCACCTAGTGTAAATCACCACAACCCTACACTAACTTGCTACATTTGAATGTCTGGCCCTATAACTTGTTTCAGGTTTGATAAAACTGATCAGAGTAAGTTTCTGTACTCTCTCTTCTATCTTTTTCTTTCTTTGTGTTCTTTGCTTATGTCTGTTAAGCTAGTGGTAGTAGTTTTGCCAATGGTCTCCTTATGTAGCTAAAAAGACTGGGCCCTGAAAAAGGGGAAGTCTGGAAATTCCTCTCCATGTCAGCAACACTAAATCTAAACCAGACAAGCATGAGGACACTTAAATCCTAATTTGGCTTCAAAGTGCAAGTCATGATGATAAAAGGATACCTAGACTGGGATTGGACTATTTCTGTTCTAATTGGCATTTTTGCCCAGCTACAAGGGAGCCTATAAAAACCAGGCTGTTACAAGTGGGGGGCTGTCAGGAGACATGGAAAGGGAGCGGTCCTTCGAAGTGTCGGAGCATCAAGAGACGGCTCTTGCCACGGCCTGATCAACCAAGGCACTTGACCCAGACCCGGGGTGGCCTGTAAGGGAGATTCCGGAGTTAGATTCGGTCATCCCAGGCCAGGAAGATTCCCCGAGTTCTGCTAGTGGGAGATATACAACATATCTCTCCGAGTACAGGAGCACTCCCAAACCGCTTTGGGGTGCCCTTAACAGTGGGCTCCAAGTTTTAGTCAGGTATCCTGCAAGTTAATCCAGGCTTGGGGCAGCCTGTAAGGGAGATTCCGGAGTCAGATTCGGTCATCCCAACAGGAAGATTCCCTGAGACCTGGTAAAGAGAATTTCGGGCCTGGGGCGGCCTGCAAGGGAGATTCCGGAGTTAGATTCAGTCATCCCAAACAGGAAGATTCCCTGGAGTCTGTTAAAACTGAAAAACAGCGCTAACATGGTTGGGATCAAGATCTGGATGATTATGTTGTTGTAAGTATGAGTAATCTTCTAACCATTGTTTTTATTTTGGTGTTTTATTAAGTTAGGATTTGGTTTAAATTTTACTAATAATACTTTTGACGAAATCCAAACTGCTTGTACTTGTAATTGTACTAGTGCGGCCTCTCCATTTGTAATTATTTGATTTTTAGGAAGTATTCAAGCAGGGTTATTTTGGGCTCAGAGTTTAGTGTTAGCAATCATATATTTTGTAATTCTCAAATTATATCACGCTACTAAAATTGTTAAGTCTCAGTTTTAAATAAAAGTTACATAAATGGTGATTAACATAACCACTACAGTTTTGTCTCTGTGCCGCCCGCCTCTCTGTTCCGGTATTTTAAACCACCAGAAGAATTCACTTTAAGGGGGAGGGTTCCCTAAGAGGTTCCCCCTACCCCTTAGGGGACTACATCCTAATTTTAGCCCCCGAGGCGGACAAACAGCTTATTTCTCTAAAGTGCCAAAATGTGACACTTGAGATTTATTTTTCATTTTTATCAGCCAGGAAATACACATTTAGCAGCATGTTTGCTTTTTTCCCCTCCAATAAACAAATGTACACACACACACAAATACACAGTACTGTAGTACCTGGAGATTTTAAATGTATGTATTACAGACACACAAAGGAACTCTATAAGTATACAAATATATAGGAAAAAAGTGTAGTATTAAGAATAAAATGAATGAAAATGCAATGATGTTGAAGGAATCGCACCTGATTGAGCTCACTTTGCAGTTGTAGGCTATGCTGTTCTTTTTCCTCCTTCTGCTGCTGTAGTTGTTTAAACTCTGCTTTGAGATGCTGATACTTCGTCTCTATTTCTGACAATTCTTCCTTAAGTTTGTGGCTTGCTTCTCCCTTCTCACTCAGTTCTGTCTGTAACCTCTGCAGTGAGACTTCTGATGCAGATAGCCTTGCTCGAAGCTGCTCTAGGTCCAGGTCCTTTTGGTGAAGGTTTGCCTGCAGGTTTTTTTTACTCACTGATTCCTCATAGTGCCTTTCTTCTAACTGAGTGTAATCAAGTTCTTTCTTCAGCAGCTTCTCTGTCAGACTCTGTAACATAAATTAAATGGAAATTAAATTACAATTCTGCTTACATCTGATCAACTGTTATTACTCACACTTCTTCACAAGAGACTATCAAGAGCAGTGAACAATTTTCTCACAATAATAATCTCTAAAATAGAGTTAAGACATGAAATAGGTCTGTCAAAAATTTTACATTTTAATTTCTGTTTCATATTATAGCAGTACGTGCCAGAGCCCATATAGCATACCATTTCAAGTATAAATCCCATTTTCAGACTCCCTCACTCTCTATGGCTATGTCTACACTTGTAAAGTTAAGTTGATTTAGTGAGTCTACACCTAAATTTAAAGTCGATTTTGGGGGGAACTTACAAAGTCAACCTAGAGCGTCCACACTGGATGCCTAAGTCAACTTCTAGGGGCTAGGGGGGACCTAGGGCAGGTCTACAGGGGTAGGGGGGACACACCTTGCCCAGTGCCAGGGGGCTCAGCCTTTGCCCCATTGTACATAGGTACAATGGGGCAAAGGGGGACAGGGACCCTGGCAGGGCATAGGGGCAGGGTGGGCAGGGCTCTGCCCTGCCCTGTGGGGGGGCATGCCAGGCTCCCCCTGTGCCCCCCCCCCCCAGCAGGGAGGGCAGTGGTGCAGTCCTGGGGTAGCCCTAAGTCGACTTAGGGCTACCCCAGGTCTACACTGGCTTAAGTCGACTTGAAAATGTCAACTTAAGCCTTAAATCGAACTAAATTGAGGTTTAATAAAGTCGACGTCATTTTCATTAAGTCAACTTTATTTTCCTTAAGTCGACTTAAGGAAACTATAGTGTGGACGCAGGGTAAATTAAGTCGACTTAAGCAAGCTTAAATCGACTTAATTTACAAGTGTAGACGCACCCTATATAATTTCAACTGTGCTTTCCGGACTGAAAGTAACTTTTCCTTTACTCTTACATAAGCCCTTTTTCTCATACAGTGGTAGCTGACTCATTTGTCACTTTTCTGCATCATTGTTTTACTGAGACCACTGGGTTGTTATGCCACTGCAAGATCATGCATGTGTTTGACAAAATGCTCTGTGAGAACCAAAATATTATCTGTATGTCATCGTTCCATGCACGTCTGTGTACATTTAAACGTGTGGGTCAATGTCTCACTGTAATTCTGTATAAGGCATCAGGTCTTCACTTTTTTTCAACAAGTTTCCTCTCTTTGCCCTATTATATCTCAAGAGAAGTTCAACATCCCCAGCTAGTCATATTATGAGCCTCTCTTAAACAAACACTGCCAAAATGAGTGTAGTTTGTGACGTGAAAAAATGGTGACAGTGAGAGATCACCAAGCTCATAACATGATTCAGAATTTAGCCTATTTTAACAGGTGAGTGATCTGATAGCACTTACAAGGTTATATCTACACTAACACTTTTGCCAATATAACTTATGTTGCTCAGCGGTACGAAGAAAACACACTCCTGAGCAACATAAGTTACAGTGACAAAAATCCCAGTGTGGGCAGCACTATGTCAGTGGGAGAGCATCTCCTACCACTGCCCGTTGGAGATGATGTCAATGTTGATGGGAGGGCTCTCTTGCATTGGTATACCCCAGCTACACGAGAGATCATAGTGTGGCGCAGCTACGTCGGCACAGCTGTACTGCTGTCAGCTCTCTAGTGTAGATACGGCCCTACTTATTGGAGCCAGAATTTTCTGTTGGAAAATCAAATTCTGCAGACAAGTCAGCTCAGGAGAGTTAGTCAAGACTAATTTTGAGAGGTGCAGAGTTTAACATCTGTTAAATTTGATTAAATTAAAAAAGGTAAAAAATCCTAATATACTAATTTACTTGCTTTTTAATAAATTTGAGGGGAAAGAAGAATTACTCTTCAGAATACTCTTCAGTTTTTAAATTATAATGATGTTGTTTGTTTTTAATGTAAATATATTTAGATTAGCCTTTTTGTGAAGCAGAGCTCTGGAATCTCAGATTTTCCTCGCCACTTTTTAGCAAAATTAATTTTGCAGGCAGCAATGCTTTACTTTGGAATCCACAGATTAAGGTGAAGCTTGAAAAACATTTACAGAGGATATGTGATGTCCATTTACATTGATTTTAATTCAAATTTTGGATTGTCAAATCTTGTGGGCTAAGTAGAACCAAGTTTTCATGGGAATTGGCTGGAATAATTCAAGTTGCTGAATAAAGTGATGTAAATAATGATAGTAATTCAATGACACTTTTCCCTCTGAATCAGTACCAACCAATGCCTCAACAACTCAGGCCACTTTCCTGCTGGTAGTACCATCTTTCAAAGACAGAACTAAAGCCAAGATCTTAACCATTGTCTTTAAATGTTTTCCTGGGTGTCATAATAAAATTCCACCTCCAGGAATTCATTCTGCCTCATTAAAATTCCCAATATCAGTATAACTGAATTCTTAACTTCCTGTCCCAGCGGAACATCTCTGTGTTCCTCTTTTAGCTACCAATGTTCACTCCACACTTTAAACGGATACTCTATTTTTCAGCTCCTCTTTAAATAAAACATTTCTAAGAATTCAGCTGGCTGGCAGCTTGAAAAATACCAGCACTCACAAGTTTAGTGTTGAAAACATCAGATGGTGGTTTATATTCTGCAATTCTTGGAATATACAGGTTCAGGAGAAAACACAGAAAGAGCTGTAATCTAGCTATGTTTTTAAAGCACACTTTTTCATAGATCTAGACATCAATCCCAAACTTATATTCTTTTGTTTAGTTCAACAGAAAAATAAAACGCTATTCAAGATTAATTTTGAGGGTACAGAGTTTAAAAGCTGTTACATTTGATTAAATTTAAAAGGGTAAAAAATCCTTGTAGAATAGTTTACTTGTTTTTTAACAAGTTTGGGGAGAGAGAAGAGTTATTCTTCAGCATACCAGTTTTTAAGTTATGTTGCAATCTGGCAAATGGCACTGCAGTAGCAGCTCACATTAGAACAAATATAATTATAGTCCTCTCAGAGTTTCCATTATAAAACATTCGTTCTAAGGATCATAACTTGACCAAGAAAATTTATTATAGGCTGAAGTTTGGATGTGAATTCTAGCTGGGTAATAACATTTTCCACAACATTTCTAGAAAAAACAAAGTAATTGTTTTGGTTACATAATTACATTATAATATATATATACAAAACATATAATAATAAACAATATATACAGAATGTCTGTTTTGAAGGTAATACAGCTAAAATCCTGGGCCCAATGAAGACAGTGGCAAAACTCCCATTGACTTCAATGGCACCAGAATTTCACCTAGAGTTTATGGCATGAATTAGTACTTTTTAACATTTAGAAAAACAAAATCTCTACCTAGCCTTATTAACAAACAGATTCAGCACACAGAATCACCATGTTTTACATAACCTGATTTTTAATGTGCATATTTATAACAACATTGCAGCAGTTTCTTATGCAAATTATCACAATACCCTTGTAACCATTAGAACAGGGGTCCTCAAACTACGGCCCGCCAAGGTTATTTACCCGGCCCCCGCCCCTGCTGCGGCCTGCCCCATGCGTCTGGGGCAGCGGGGTGGCCGCGGCCAGGGCAGGCTGCCGGTCTCCCATCCACCGGCCGCCTCGACTTCCCGGCCCAGAGCCGACCCCGCCCCGCTCTGCCGACAGCGTCGGCCTCCCGGCA